>JPKC01001889.1:0-65726 GCA_000750925.1 Pseudogymnoascus sp. VKM F-4518 (FW-2643) | reverse complement strand
CCCAACCCCACTACCCCCGTTACGCCATTCCCCCCGTTACGCCACGACCTACGTTACGCCACGACCTACGTTACGCCACGACCTACGTTAGCTGAAGCAGAAGCAGCAACAGCAACAGCTTCACAGAGGCCTAGAACAACGCCACAACTTATAGACAAGGCTACAATTGAGGAAATAGATGAAGAGAGTGAAGAGGAGCTGTATGATAGTGATTTAGATGAATTAGCATGGTAATAGTAGAACTATTTTCGATTTTTGGTGGTGGTGGTGGTCTGGTGGTTTGGTAGTTTGTTGGGGTAGGGCGCTTACACCATTGGGGCGCTTACACCACGACCTACGTTATATGTTCGAGGTTATTATATGTTGATTTCTGCTCTTACTCTAATAGTTATATATTTGTATAAAAACTCTAATATTTATACAAACCTACTAGAGTACTATTTATTCTATATATGTTTTAGGTTATTATGTGTTTTAGCTACCTTGTTGTTGTATATAAGTGCTTTATACTTGTTCTAGGTTATTACGTGCTAATTATACTCTAACAAAAGATTTATTGTTATAACAAGTTGTTACATAAGTTAGCTAACTTAAGTTATTATCGGCACTGTAACATTACATTATACAGTTAGTGCAAAGTACCAAGCGCAACCTTCTATAATCATTATACAGAGCCACTAAGGACTACAACCTTTACAATCATGGTACAAACGAACACACATGTAGACATACATGTAGACATATATTTTCTTCACGCTTTAGCCTCGTTAACGCCAACAGATACGTACTATAGTTGGTTTCTTAATTGTAAATTGTGATATTGTGCTCCTGATAATTTTTCTAATTTGATGCCGAAGCCTAATAACTGAACCAATTGCCGGCTTCATTTTTATATATGCTAAGTTAACTAAGTGAAGTTCCTTGACATAAAGATAGATTTAGCTAGAAGGTAACTTAAAAGATGTGCCTGTCCTGTTTGCTCCATACTCCCGCTTAACTTACGCCACGATTTAGGTAATGTTCAGTTAGTAATTAACCGATTGATTGAAACTTCGAGACCAAAGAAACTTCCTCTTTGGATCGGGATTTGAGGTGGAACCCTCTAGTGATAAGCTTCGCTGGTATATCTCCTAATTTGTTGTTAGCAGCTGTGGAGCATGTTGTGCTGATTCATGGGGGCTACCTACATCCTCATCAGCGGAAATGAAGCAGTCTAATATCATTTCCCTTGCGTTGTCATGCTTCTCCAGATTCACAGGTGTACTGTGACTCTTCATAATAGGCAATATAACTCCTCCAAATACCTCAAACTTTGACCAGTTGATGCGGTCTCCCTTCGGCCCCACAAAGGTTTTGCTTCCCTCGTCCGCTGAGGCTAAGTCACGTCGGGACAGAGGCACATATGGTATCCGTGGCAGTGTTGAATTTTGCCAGGCCAGCCGATAGGCAAAATGGCTCCTTTGGCGCCCCATTAATATCTCAAGTCTCATAAACTGTCTCCGGCATTCTTCACTTATCAATGCTTGTGTCTGTGCGAGTCGTCCAACCGCGGTGTTCTGAATCCCCGCCATAACGGCGGCTAGGCCGTTATAGTTGTTCATCTGCCTTAATTTCCATGCGATACGCATAAATTTTTCCAGTATCTGCGCTCGGTGCTTTGCCTTGTCTCTCAAGAGAATCAAGTTGGTTACCCACCATGCTACATGGTTAAAGTGGTTTATGGCGCGGGTGACATTGATGAGGCTTTTACATTTGGCCTTCTGTTTTGCTGAAAGGCTCACATCACGGACTAGATCTCGTACGCGGACTGACGAAAACATGATCCAGTCAATCCTAGTGATCTCGTCTGCGAAATTATCATCCGAAATCTCCATGCAGTTGTGATACAGGAGCTTCGTAAGTAGGTGCTTTTTGGACGGTACAAAGGTTGCAGCCTCAAGTTCATAATCTCTCACTGTATGAAAGGCTGAAGGTTGACCACCGGCCGCCGGGGCAGCTTCACTCGATGATACTGACACGGTCTCGGAATGCCGGCGATCTCGTCTGGAATTCTTCTCATCGGCTAGCGATGAATGGCTGGCGTTCTTGCTTGCATCAGTACTCCGTGAGCTATGTGTCGAAGATATGACTGGAGCAAGTTCGTTGGTTTCTTCCAGGTCAGAGTCTATCTCTATATCACTCTTCTCCCATCGAGTATCGTCGTCTTCCACGACGTGAAAGCGAAGCATACTCCTCATCTCTTGAACAGCGTAATTGAAAGCTGGTTCAGTGGAAATCTGCTCAACAAATGCGCTGAACCTCTGGTTTGTCTGTGGAGCGGCGAAATCGCCTGGATACTGTGAAATCCATTTGGTAAGGACAGCGACAATCCGAAGCTGCACGGTAGTTCGGGTCAGGAAATGCTGGCCCTTTTCATCCGCAGATTTTTCCAAACGGGATAAAATGGCAGACAGTAACATTCCTGGAGACGCAAACTTCCTATACATGCACAGGAATATGTCCGTAAAATTCGCATCTGCCTTCGACATAGGCTGGCTTAACAGGCGATCCACAAGCTCGTCAAATGTGAACCCAGAAACCTTGACATGTCTATCTGGAGTAACCTCGTCACTTCGCTGGAGTATAGGAATGTCGTCTGAGTAGCGGGGGGAAGAGTCAATTTCGGATTCTTCGTCGAGATTTGAAGGAGCCCCCCCTCCAGAACGTTTCTTCTCTGGCGTATCATTTTCGTCATCGGCTTGTGGGGTAGCTATAGTAGTGGTGTTGCTCTCCAACTGGCCTTCCGACAGCCGTGTTTGACCAGTTGTTGGGACATCTGCCTTCTCCTGGAAGACCTGAATTGTGTCCGAGTTAACCTTCTGGCGCGTCGGTATAGGGCGACTAGACATTTGAGGAGTTTGAAACATAGGCATTTGAGGCGTTGGAAACGCACTTGGCACCGAGAACTCAGAGCGAACACTGTTTGTGACTGCTTAGATCAGTTCCCCTCCCAGGCCTTGGCATGCATCACTGCCTGCCCCGGCTGCAGTTGATGAGCCTGCTCAAGGTTTAACTGCGACCGAAATAACGAGGTGAGCATCGAGGACTCGTGGGCATGGGCCTGTGGTGGACGAACTCAGAACTGGTATCCAGCTTATGGCTTCAGTCGAGGTTGACGTTAACGGGCTACTTCGGGATAGACGCTCAGGCCCGTCTATGTGGGGTAAGGGTGAAGGGTGACGGGTACTCTAACGGGTTCGGCTAGACGCCTCCGCTAAATTCTAGTTTTAAGATGGGAAAGTGAGGAGCAGAGAGCGTGATTGTGATTGATTCAGGAATGGACAATTATTTTAAGAGTTTTAATTCTTGTACAGAAGATGAGGCGTGATGTGATATCTCTATGATCACGCAAATCAACTTCAAAGCTACTACACAAGCTCGTATTCGCACATGATACTGCAGCAGCCGTGGAATAATTGCTATGAATCGCTAACGACGCCATACAGTGGAATACTGGCAAAACTAGGAGAGGATGGGAGCGCATAGAAATTTGATTCTATTATGCATCTCCATTGAGGAGCTGCGCGATGATCTTTGCGTTTTCCTCAGCAACCTCGTCCTGGACCAATCGAGCAACATCAACGCCGTCTGCCGCGACAAGCTTCAAAACGAGGTTAGCATACTCTCTTACACCCTCACCAGCTTTTCCAAACTCCAGTTTCGCCTTGCCCAACGCATCTATCCCGTTCTGTGTCCCTCGATCGCTATTCCATGGTCCTGGCCTTGACGAATTGCCTCTGCCTATACCACCCCTCCCACCTCCCCTACCTCTCTGGAACTGAGGATACGAATGATCGTTGTTCGACCCAAGCGTATTTGGATCATCCGTTGGCGGAAGAGTAGCACTGTATATATCTCGTAGTTGGGAGCGTAGACGTGGGTACATGATAAAGAGTGTCTGTAACTTTTGAGAACTCTCCAACACTGAAAATATGTTGCCGTGAGTGGAACCCGCAACGGTCCCTGGCAATGGCCTTATTGAACCATTCTGCGTTGCAGGTTCAGCAGCAAGAGGAGTCAGACTTCTGGTCACTGGTGCCTCACAAGGGACGGCTCTGTGTAGAGTTGCACAGGCTACAGAACAACTACCAACTGTTAGATTTATCGCAGGTAACTGGTGATCAATGTCCTCACTATGGAATTTCACATCGAGAACATTTATACTTGGCCTGCTGGTCGTTGCACACCCCACACACCTTGCTGCTCAGACTTGCTTTTGGGGGACCCTGGTCTTCAGTGATGGTGGCTTGTGGAGCTTCAGCGACTTCTTCAAGATGGCTATGGTCTACCTCCGTTTGTGGTATATCCAGATTTTGGGGAGACTGCGATTTGTCTGATATATCCAGAACCTCGCCGTTGCCGCCAAGATCAGCAGTGGTGGGCTCCATAGCTAGTATTTGGAGCAGACGATGGTCTGGATCCGTGTTGGCGGTCGAAAGTTGAATGGGTCGAGTCACGTGCGTAAAGTATAAATCGTGCTGAGTCATATGCCGTCATTCCGGAAATCTACCGGAGATCGACCCAAGATATGTAATTGAGCCGACGGTGGTAAATATCTTAGAACTCCTACTACTCACGGCGAGTAGTTTTTGTGAAAGAAATATCTACAACAGCATAATGGCATCATGTCGAGCGCTCGGCACCGTGGCATCGTCCACAAGGATGCTGAGACCAACCAGAATAACCCGGAGGGTTCCAATCGCATCCGCATACAGATGCCTTCACCAAACTGGAAGACTACCATCGATGGGGGCAACAAACTCAGCGAGGAGACCAACTCTACAGCCATTGCACCAGCCATCAACTATCCTCCGCCCAGCAGCTGCGGCTGGTGGTAGCCGCACTATATTTATTCAGACGGAGAATACGCCAAACCCGGATGCTCTCAAGTTCCTCCCCAACCAACGTATTCTACCCGAGGGCCTCTCGACGCCTTTCATTGAATATATGTCTCCACGGTCAACCCTGGCACCTCCGCATCCCTCTCCGCTAGCAGCAAACTTGATGAACATAGACGGGATCACATCTGTGTTCTATGGAGTAGATTTCATAACCGTCACAAAGGCCGCCGATGCCAACTGGGCGCATATCAAGCCCGAAGTTTTCAGCCTCATCACCGAAGCAGTTACATCCGGACAGCAGATTGTGAACATTACAGAGAATAAGCCTGGAGAGCAACAGCATGAGGGTGCGGAGGAAGACAGTCTTGCATATAACGAAAATGATAGCGAGGTTGTTGGAATGATCAAGGAGCTCCTGGAAACACGGATAAGACCTGCGATTCAAGAAGACGGTGGAGATATCGACTTCAAGGGGTTCGAGGGGGGTAACGTGCTACTTAAGCTCAGAGGCGCCTGCCGTACATGCGATTCGAGCACGGTCACTTTGAAGAATGGTATTGAGGGTATGCTGATGCATTATGTGAGCGATCCCACTCCCGCTATAACAATCACTTTCTAACGTCAAGCACAGATTGAGGAAGTAAAAGGCGTTGTTCAGGTTCTAGACCAGGAGGAAGAGGTGGCCTTGGCCGAATTTGCAAAGTTTGAGGAGAAGCTGCAACAGCAAAAGGGACATGTGCCGGCGTCAACACAGGGCAAGGACAGCCTGGACTCTGTGCCGGGTTGAAGCATCACGTATACTGTATAGTGTACAGTATCGTGAGGAATTGGATGTATACTAGAACAAAACCCGCAGGGATGGGACATGCGTGTATATACCCGAATGAAGCATTGTGCAGACGTAATTGGCCAGGGTGCCACTTCCCCGCTTTCTCGGTGTGCAGGGCTCATCTCGATCGAAGCCGAAGCCTTCTTGTAAGGGGTGATCAATTGACGTAGTGGGGGGTAGTCAGTAGAAAGGAGGAGAAGGCCAACAGTACCGGAAGTTAAACATGGCCACGGAAAAGTAGATGCTGTGGGAGGATAGGTTTATCTCGAAGAGTCACGAGGGGTGGCTAAGCAGCGGTAGTAAGTCTCGTGTACCGTGAATTAAACGCCAACCGTTCAAGTGTCAATATCGGCCAGTGCTACACACACGTCTGCTTGTCGAGCTCTTTCTCCTGGTTTCCGATCCGTGCCCACCACCAGAGCACACCCCACCACACTTTATCGAAATATGAATGGAAATAGCTAGGTGCAGTATACAAATTGGACGGCATTGACGACAGATGGACAGTGATGTAATATAGAGGTCGATGGCCCAGGCTTTGGAGGCTCAGTACCCGTGTGTGAAGATTGAAGACATCGTTGCTATGGGACAAGTACAGAAACGACAGGTGGCCTAGAAGGGCAATCCTAGGTGGAGGGGAAGGGAGGGGAAGGTGGTGGAGGGGCGGGTTCCCAACAACCATGGGGTTGATTAACCATGGGGCACATGGGGTGATGGGGGCGAGGGGAGGCAGGGTGTGGCAAGGGCCAACCAAACAAAAGACACAAAAGACACAAAGGACACAAAGGACACAAGAGCATTGGTGGTAATTAGATCATGAAGACAGGAAGGGTCGCACAGTACGGTACCTCGTTTCTTCAAGGACAAGGAAGGTGTAAAGGTGTAGTAAGGGAGATGGATGGATGGATGGATGGATGGGATACTAGAGTAGGGTAGAGGGAGCACACAACATACAACATACAACATACATACAACATGAGGGTACAGTACAGCACGAATTATATGCGAACATACACGGAGGAACCATAATACTGCCGATGACGCTGCATCTACTACTACTACTACTGTAGTATACTGCTGTAGTATACTTGCTGTATGTGAGGACCTATTAACCTTGCAGTGCAAAGTAGAGTAGGATCGTGAGAGAGTAAGATAGTACTGTAAGATAGTAGTAGTACAGGAAGCAGTTAGAGCGGTTCTGTCAATTGTCTTGTCAATTCGAGGTTTGAGGTTGAGGGTTTGTCGAATAGCAGTCAAGGTACGAATACTGTGCTGTAGTGTAGTGTGGTATAGCAGGTACCATCTCTAGAGATGTACTTGAGCACTGGCTGTTATTGCTACCTGTCTCCTTCTTGTCTCTTCTGTCGCTTCTGTCGCTTCTGTCGCTTCTTGTCTCTTTAATGCTGCTCCCCCGCAGTTTACCAAGACACACGCTAACGGTTAGTGTCATGAGTGTTACCCATTCGAGTCTAGTGCTACGGTAGCCCCTCTATCTCCGCAATAAGAGCAAAGTAGAGAGTACACGAGCAGAATCAACGGGAGTAAACGATCAGAGTATTGATCAGAGTATCGTGGAGAAACCCGCCGTACTTCGTACTTCGTACAGCGGACTATAGTATACTGTAGTGTAGTAGTAAGTAGTAGTAGTGTGGTGTAGTAGTAGTGTAGTCTAGTAGTGTAGTCTAGTAGTGTAGTCTAGTAGTACTGTATATGGTATATGGGTACAACATATGGATGAGTATGTATGTATTTGCTTCACCCCTTCATATTGCTTGCGCCTCGTTGGTGTTGGCGGCGGTGGCAATATGTGGCAACATGAGACTCTTCCCAGAGATCATCACCGAAACATGAAAGGAGTCAGTTTTTGGAGGCTCTATACTTACATACTTACATACGTACAATACTTACAATACACATAAGGCATGGAATATCTACCTACATACAGATCGATCTCCCTTTAGCTCTCTTCTCTCACATACCCTACCTATGGTAGTATCATAGAGTACCATTAGACCACTCTAGAGTTTATGTACGCCGCACTTGCAGACTGCACTACTGGCTGTACTTCTACGGCTACCCAGACAACCCCCCCCCCATATCCCCCATATGTACCCGGTACTTGCCTCACCTGCCTCTCTGACCTTACCTTACTGACCTAACCCCTACACCCCGGAAGAGGCCCAGACGACAGACAAGAGACAACCATTCGAAAGTGGAGAAAGTCTTCTACTACTCCTTCATCTTTCCCTCCCCCAACCCGCACCTATCGTCCATCATTTGCACACTTTCAAAAACACTTTCATACTTACTTACTTACATACATATACACACACATACATATACCGTTGCGCGCCATCTTCTCTGCTCAACATTCAATCTGCTTGTTCAAACTCTCTTCCTATCTCGCTCTCTGCCTGTCGTCGCATCAATCGCCACCCGTCACAAAAGCTTAGGCTCCATCCCCCACAAAGCTCTCGCGTGTCGCCTTCCAAAGCTCATTGCTGCAAACAATCAACCCGCCACAAGAGATCCTGTGTCGCGTTGACCTTACAATACCCTGAGAGAATATCCTGCGACAATCACGAATCCCATACTCCACAAACGCCGACTGCCTTTATTGCGACGGGACATTACTCCCTGGAGCTAGGCTGTCGCGTCCACTTTCCAGACGACAATGGGCAATGAATAGTTGAGGCGAATTCAGCCTTCTTTATCCTCACAGGAGGCCTGGAACATTTCATTTGGGTTATTAGAATTGGAGAATCTAGACTTGAAAGGATCGCGATTTGAATTGGCGGAGGAATATATCACTCCTCGACTGTACAACATATTAATACGACATGAACTCTGGAGCGAAAACCCGGCCGGTGGCCAAATCTAACCAGTCATCCTACCCCACCACAATGTCAGCAAGCAACCCCTCTATTTTGCTCGACAAACTCAATGGGAGACGATCCACCCCTGACTCGGAGGCTCTGGCAAGCTCTGATGATGAGGGTGACAACCAACAACGACAGGAGAATACCATACCGGCAGCAGCACCTCACAAACCTGTTCGTCGCGCCTCCTGGCTGAATGATACAACCCAGCCTTTGAGCCAGCCTCGTAAGGGTTCTTTCGCAAGCAGTACAATGTCACCAACAGCCTCACATCCCACTACCCCATCTACTGAGACAGGCGCATGGGGTGCCCATACATCCACATCATCCGCTACCGCAACTGGCCGCGTCCCTCCTGGATCCACATCGTTTCCCTGGGGATCTGGGATCTGGAATAATGAAGCCAGAAAAGACCCACCTCATAGGTTGTCAGAGGTTCTTCCATCACCAACCAGCCTAACAGGCGGATTTGCCAATAATGGCCTCTTCAACACAGACAACAGTAACTCTCAGGGCCTCACTGCGTCTCGTGATGCACCTGCAGAGACAACAATCCCTTTCGCAATTCCTCTTCATCCAACCCCTAAGACTTATCGCTCCCAGTCCTACTCTGTCGGGCAACTCGACCCCGAGAGCAATGTTCCTGGTGCTGGCATCCTACCAGGCCCCGGCTTCAACGGACGTGGCCGCGGAATGCACCATTCCGGGTTACAACACCGACCATCAAGGCCCAGCATGCTAAGTGAGGTATCAAGTGACGGAACTGGGCTTGGAAAGGTCAAAGAAGTTGATGACGACGACCTAGACGACTTTGACAACATGGCTCATGGTTCTCAGCTACAAGACCAGGCCAAGGTGCTCGAGGCACTGGCGCGAGAGAATGCAATGCTCCGTAAGCAAAACTATCATAACTCAAGGCTTAGGCCGAGATCTGCTACCAGCACATCCCTTGCTCCCTTCCAGCCTGGGTATACATATGGGTTGCAAGATACGTTGCCGGAAGAATCCGACTATGCGATCGATGAGATCGATGAGATGGGCGAGCTTCAAGACATTGGAAATAAATCGATGCTTGCACGCCGACTGAGCGAATATGGCGAGGGTCATCCAGGAAGAGGAGGGTATGGCGCTGCCGAGAACCGGAAACTGGAGAACGTGAAAAAGGCGATTTGGCAGAGCTCACTGGGGTTTGGTGGATTATCAGACATCTCTCAAAGTCGCAGGCACTCTTTTGCTGATGTCCCGACTCGCCATGCCTCTGTAGGGTCTGCTGAGCAGATGGGAGGCCGTGAAAATGGCCATCAAGAGCAAATATTGCCTCAAGACGTGCAGTCACGCTATGCTGACTCCACTGATTTCACTATTAATGACCATGGTAAGCATGCACTTTCTACAACCGCCCACCCTTTCCTTTCGCCTGGGGTCAATTATTCACGCGAGGGAAATACAGCAGTATCATATTTCGGCGGTGCCCCCGTCCAAGGAAGAAATGCCGAGGCATATGGATTACCACCCTATCAACAAGCCTCTGCCTATCAACCTTACCCTGCGGCCCCCGCGTATGGCAGTGCGCAGCCAACCTCTCCTCATCGCAACATCTATAGTGTTCCCCAGCCACGACAGAATCAACTGCTCTATATCGTGCTCTTCAAGTGCTCGAGAGCTGACGTTTTCTACGTCCAAGAAGGAACTGGGCTCTCTGTTAAACCCGGTGACCTTGTGATTGTAGAGGCGGATCGGGGAACAGATCTTGGCACAGTAGCCCAAGATAATGTCGACTGGGCCACAGCTAAAGAGTTGAAAGAGCATTACGCCGAAGAACACTACAAGTGGTTAATGATGTACTCGCAAGGTGCAGTTGGCACTGCCGATGGAACAGGCGCGGGTTTGATGGCCGCCTCAAATGGACTTCAGGGAAGCGCCGTTGGTGGGATGGGCCCTCCCACTCAACACGGAATGCAAGAGCCAAATCCTGGAGAACTAAAGCCAAAAATCATCAAACGTTTGGCGCAGAACCATGAGATACAGGCTCTCCGCGATAAGGAAGGGAATGAAGCTAAGGCAAAGAGAGTTTGCATGCAGAAAGTAAAGGAGCATGGGCTCCATATGGAAATCCTTGATGCCGAATTTCAAATGTAAGTCTTATGTTATCTCTTACGTTGTTCCTAACTAACCATACATTAGGGATTGGAAGAAGCTCACTTTCTATTACTTTGCGGATGCCTATATCAACTTCAACTCACTGGTTACGGATTTGTTCAAGGTCTATAAGACCAGAATCTGGATGTCAGCCATAAATCCGGCGTCATTTGCCAGTCCAAGCCTGGGGCTTCAAGCCCCTAGCGGAGTTGGCCCAGGTGCAGTTGGTGCGAATAGGCAAACCCAAATTGACCGAAGACCGCAACAGCCGCCCCAACAGGAGCAGCCCAATTTCAATACCTTGGGCCAAGGTGCACGAGGGTATAAGGCCGGGGGGGCAGCGAATGCTTTTCAACCCACACTTGATAAGCCCAGTGTGTCACCAACTTCATTCCAGCAGCCGTTCACTTACGGCCATTCTGCATTCACCCCAGCTCCACGTAACGGTCCAGGCAACTATGGCCCAAATATGATGCAGCAGATGGAGTCTTTTTCTCAATTTCCAACTGCAGCAGATTATCACGGCGGCGTGCCTGATCGATTCATACCATCCCATACTACTGGTAACGGCCAAGATCCTGGCGATTTTAGCCGACCAGGGGGTGACAACGATGGCTGGATGAATTCTTTTCAAGGACTGTCGCTCAACAGCCGTTGACCATTTTATTCGCGTTAGTTTGATATACATTTCCTTCTGGCCTCCTCGTTGGAGGCCATTGCGATTCTTTGCTTTAATACGATACACCATAAAACCGAAACTCTGATGGTGAGGATTTCGGGTGTTTCTTTGGTCGCTCATTTCAGCACCTTCTTTAACGGTATACCACACAGAATGAGAAGTTGGGACCAATTAACGACTGATGAAGGGAGATCGCCAGGGAGGTTATAGATAGATTTGCAATTGGGGGTGTCGTCTTTTTTACCGTAAACAGAGTTTGGTATACAGAGGCTTTGTGCTGGGCTCAAAAGGGGTATCTGCATGGAGTTTCAATTGTCTGCCTTTTGATAAATTGGGCAATTTGATGGTGGGATCTGCGTTTACTGGAGTGACTAGTTACACAAACTATGATATGAATGGATATTCTAGACTGCTACTCTTACTGTTTCCCTTTGCTCAACAGGGTAACCCTTGGCAATCCTGTCGTCGGAAGTGAGATTTCCCTCCGCAACTGCATGCATGGCTTGCGACCATTGGTATTGGTTTTGCAATCACGAGTGTCAATGCAGAAGCACGTATGTAGGCCATTCAAAAGTCACAAGTTAGATCATAAATCGTCATATATAGTTCACACAATCAATATAAATTGATGAGGCCTTTAGTATTGGTGTAGGCACCCTACACGACTGCTAAGATGCAATATAAACCACACGCAGAGCTAACCATCGCGCAAAACATCCTCGAAATCTCTCTCCTAATGACTCCCAGACTATCTGTAGCGCTGGAGGTTGAGGGTGTTGTGGCGCTTCCAGGTCTTGCGGCGACCGGCGGTGGTGTGGTTGAAGCCGTGACCCTTTCCGAGACCACGGGACTTCTTGCCGGTGGCGGTGAGGCCACGAGACTCGCGGTGCTTGTGGACGGGGGCGACGATCCAGTTGATGCGGGGATCGCGGCGGATGGCCTTGTGTTGGGGGTCGACGAGGATGATCTCGAAGTACTTGTAGGTGGAGTCCTGGTTGATCCAGTACGAGTTCAGGACGCGCAAGTTAGCACAGCGGCGGCCGACACGCTCCTCAGCGGTCGACTTGAGGGAGCGCTGGTACTTCAGCTGGTTAACACCCTGGTTGGTGGGCTTGCCTGGAGAGAGAAAATTCGTTAGTTCGAAAGTCACGAAAATATATTCCTGGATTGGGAGGCCATACCGAAAGTGGCACCCTTGGACACTGGCTTCTTGCGTCCACCACGGCGAACACGAACGCGGTAGATGACATAGCCCTGTTTGGCCTTGTAACCCAGACGGCGGGCCTTGTCTGGTCGCGATGGGCGGGATGCGCGGTGAATGACATTCAGTTGGCGAAGCTATATTATGCACTCTCAGCAATGTTCAACGAGTGTATAGCAGAGACATAAATGTCCACAGTATATTTTTGAGACCCCGAAAACCCTATGGCAAAGCCGAAGTGATCGAGGTCGTCGGACGAGGTATTATCTTACCTCCCAGCATCGGACACGGAGAAGGAAGCGCAGCACATCAGACTGCTTCTTCTTCTGAAGTTCTTCGACGTACTTGAGGGCACCCATCTAATTGAATTGGAGTCAGCTGTGAGTTACAGTATCAATCTTTTGGGTTGGAGAGCTCACTTTCGATTGTGATGGGGTTGGCGATGGTCGTCAGTTGTCGTGTGGAATCTCGGAATGAAATTTCAATATTGCAGGGACGAAATGTGCGTCGCTTCGCGGCAGCAAAAATTTAGGGCACCGCTAGCGCAACGCTAGCGCAGCCGCGCGACTATAATCAACCACTAACCCCTCCATATTCAAGAATTTACGGAGACAGCTTCAATGGAGACCTACTAAAGTGTCTCGACTTGTTATGCCTGTATCATTTATTTGTTTATAATAACCTTGTAGCACTGGCGCTATGACTACCGACAGCAGATGAAGACATGTTATGCCTCGGATTCTCCAGATTTGGGCTTTTAATAAGTGGGCAATCGAGTTATCATTCCCCTTCACTGATCACGAAGAAGGACTGCGTGGAGAATATTCTTGCTATTGTATATGGTTCAAGCTACAAAATCACCGCAATATCCCACTCAGTTGTGTTGTTATAATGGCAGTAGCTCTTTCGCGTGTGTAAAAGCCAACCCCCCTTCATGATACCATATGACACCAATTAATCACGGGGAAATGCTGAAGCAAGTTTCCCGACTGCTTTTCCTTGTTTTGCTGCAACGTCTGCCCATGTCACCCTTCCCTGATCGTCCATTGAATCGCCAAATAATGCACCGGAAGCTTCACCGTCACCGCTTTTGAGCTCTTGCGTCTGGAGGCCGGTCAACAGAGTGACGGTCTTGGCTTCTCCTACACGCTTTCCACCTTCCAGAATGCGTTCCACCTTAAAAGCATTCTGATTCCACTCCTGTTCTTTAGCCTGAGTTGATAATATGTGTGAGCCAAGCTCCAAGCCCAAACGATCGACCAAAGCAAGGAGCTGATAGCCATTTTCCGTGATTGACGTGCTTGCATCCTTCAAAGAGATTGGGCGACCGGGGGGAATCCCTCCTGCGCTGAGTATGTCGGCCACAACCATATGGTGTGGTTCAACAAAAAACTCGGAAAATTGGGCCTCCAAGCTCAAACTAAAGGACTCGGTCAACTTAGAACCGAATATCCAGGATATCATCACGTACGATTGGTGAGCCATTGCCCCAAGCTTTTCCGTAATTTCTGCCTGGCTATCCACGATGTGCTTGATATCTTCCAGATACTTGGTTCCTTTCTTCATCCCTTTCTTCTTCTTGCTTGTCTTCAAAACGTCGATGAACCGTCTGGAATGGAGTCAGCGCAACCCTTCACTCATCCAACTATTACCCAGGAGAAGTGCATACTGGCTGTCTGTCTTGCCTTCTTCCTCATGTTGAGACAAAGATTTGACTTGGTTCGATTTCGCGGCTTTATCATTCTTAGTTTCGCGATCCCATGGTGCATGGCGTTGCTTCGCGAAGATCCCTTCTGTGTCGCGCTCAATCTCAACATCTTCATAACTGTCGTCCTCCAGAGCCTTAGAATTTGTAAAGTATATACCCATTTGCCGCTTGGCTGCCCTGTGTTTTGCCTGGCTCTCTATGTGGTATCAGTTACTGGTCTGCTCGTCCCTGGCTTATCACCTTTCAGACACTTTTGCTCTGAAGCTGAAGATACATACCTTCAGACTTTCGTCTTCTACCCATCTTCCCTATCATAGATGGAGAATAGGATTGGCTAGCAATACGACTTTGGTCCGTCGGCAGCTTGGACAGTTGTTGGCCGCCCGTCGAAGTATGGTATCGAATTAAAACATCAAAAGTTAGGCTTGCAGTGCCAAATCTTTGGGCTAACTTTATCCCCTTGGCCCGACTTGTATGGTACCTTTAGATACACCGTAGTGGTACTTTGTATTTATTTGTGACCAATCCCCGTCTCAGCGTTGAGAAGTGTGGTTGTAATGAATGAATGTAAAGGATCACACGTTGACAGAAATGAAGGCACAATTAGGCGAATTGAGGCCAGCCAAATCCTATAATGTACAAACGGCTTTTCAATCCCAATTTCGGAACCACAAGAGTAGCTTGACAATGAAAACTTGAAATAAATATAGATACTTGATAGAATTATAGAAAGGGAATGGAAAGGAAAGGCGATGCACAAACGTTCGAGTAGTATTTGCGTCTCTACCTCTCCACGCCTGGATTGTTAACGGAAGTGCTGTTTATAGTTTTAAATAACGTTAAAAGAGAGTCAACTCAAATGGGCATATCGGGGCATGTTCTCGAAGCAGAAATGATGAATTTATAGGCATTCACTCGTAGCTAAAAGGCATTCAATGGATGAAGCTCATTGTGCTATCTGACGGCTGTGAAGTGTCAACTTCCTGCTCCGACCTATTCATATCCCCGGCGATTTCTATCACTCGACCAAACGCGCTACTGTTCAGCCCAACCTTTTGAATGAAAACATATGGAGCCGTATCCGATGCAAAGAGCAGGGGTAATCAAGCACATATTTATGCTGCTGGGGCACCGCGTCCACGTCCGAAACCACCACGGCTACAAATATGTAAGCAAGGTGATATCTTAACCAGGGAACTTGAATAACTTACAACGAAGGAGCGAACTCTCCTGGGGCACCACCCTCCTTGCCCTCTCCGGCGTCACGGCGGCGGTAACCACCCTCACGATCGCCGCCCTCACGGCCACCGCGACCACCACGTCCTCCAAATGGCTTGCGCTCTGGGCGGTCACCCTCACCACCCATCATTCCGCGGGGAGGCGCGTGCGAGCGCTGCTGCTTGATGTGGGTAGCTGGAACGATCTCAGCGGGGAGATGGAGCCACTCGCGAAGGTAGTCGAGACCCTCTGGAGTCAGGGTGTAGTAGTAGTATTGCCACGAGAACTGGGTCTTGACATATCCGCGGGAGGTGAGGGACTGGCAAGCCTTGACGACGTACAAGTTCTTTGTGTCGATGTCGTTGTGCTTTGGCAAGTTGTAGTCCTTCTTGGCGACGAGGACACCCTCACGGAAGAGGTACTCGTGGATCTTCTTGCGGTCGGCCTTGGGGATGAGCCTGCCAGGAAAGTTGCGTTAGTATTGCCATTGCACACAATCCCTTTCAACACGCCTCAGTATAGCAGGGTGGACATACATTTTGGCGGTTTTGGAGTCGTTGACGAAGGAGGTGGATGAAGCTCGACTTGGACCAAGGAATACCAAAAGTTCGCGATTGGGGTTTGGAGCCCTGACAGGAACTTTCTCGCTTACTATTTTTTCGCTTAGATAGCGCCTATCGCGAAGAACCCCCCATGCAGGCAAAAGTGCGCTAGCAGGTGCATGTGGCTAGTGGCTTCTTGTACAGAAGTACCTTGTCGGTCCTTATCGCCATAGAGCCGCTCAGCCTCAAGGTAAATCGCCAGACTGGGACGGGCTTTCATGGCGATAATAAACCTGGAAATATAAACACAACATCACACTCACAACCACACTGTGCCGCCGTCTACACCATGGCTCCAACTACTATCAACGTACTTCTCACCTCATTTCCAGGCCTCAACCTCCCTAAAACTCTTGTCCTCCCGATTCCATCAACTTCATCAGTGGCCGAGCTTTGCTACCAGCTTGCTGAACGCATTCCTCCTTTCAATGACCGACTTGTTCTCACCACCTCCTCAAACAAGCAGCTTGAGCTGAATTCCTGTGAACAAATATCAACTCTCGTTTCCTCCGATAGCGATGCATTCCTATCCTTGCGCCTCTCCGCGCGTCTTTGTGGTGGCAAGGGCGGCTTTGGTTCCCAGCTTCGCGCAGCTGGCGGGCGCATGTCATCGAAGAAGAAGAGAAACCAGGGCGAAAATAACGGGTCAAGCCGCAACTTGGACGGTCGAAGGCTTCGCACAGTTACAGAGGCGAAGGCTCTGGCGGAGTATTTGGCAATAAAGCCGGATATGGAGAAGAAGGAGAAAGAACAACGTCGCAAACGCTGGGAACAAGTGGTGGAACTCGCGGAAAAGAGGGAGGAAGAGATTAAATCCGGATCCAAGGGAAAGATTGACGGCAAATGGGTGGAGGACAAGGAAGAGGCCGGAGAACGAACGAGAGAGGCAGTCCAGGCGGCCATAAGATCGGGCGATTACAGAGACAACCTCTTGAGCCGTCCTAGGTTAACAGCCAGCAGTTCATCTTCTGACAATATGGAGAGTGGAAGTTCGCTGGCGACTGATACTGATTCAAAGATGTCTACACCACCGTCGGGGTCAGATCAACGTAAACAGTTTGCAGGGTCATTTTTCGGATTTGACGAGGATGATGACTTCATGAGCGACGACGAAAGTGAGGACGAGGATATGGAAGAGGTGCCAAAAAATGATCAGATGGAACTGATTCCTGAGGCTCCACCAAAGGACGATGAGATGGAACTGAGTCCCGAGGCCCCACCAAAGGATGATGGGACGGAGCAAAGTCCTGAGGTTCCAACCTCCCCCCCTAAATCAAAGAAAGGGAAGGGCAAGGCGAAGTCAAAGCCGGATACAACTGAAACTGTGACCAAAACAAGAAGCAGTACGAGGCGGAAGGCTTAAGGCGTTTACGAGTAGGTTTGCAAGCCATGTGGAAATGGAGCTCAGCGGTGTGTAGATAGGTTAGCAATGCCAACTTCTAGTTCAGCCTGCGCTGCTTCAATTGCACGGAAATGTCTTCCGGCTCAGGAAATATTCATTGCCTGTGATTCTACCATTCCCACTAGAGGTAATAATAGCCTACGCTGGAAGCTACTAGGAAGGCCATTGCCCATTTCCAACAAGATAGTCTGGCTTACCGTTGCTTACAAGTCATACCATGAACGTCAACCGGAATTTGGGATTCCGGTCGCAATTGGGTTCTCAAACTATAAATTTAGTACAGCAGAGCGCTCTCCGCCTTTACCGTCAACCATACTGGGCTCCAAATACAGACAAAGGTAATATATGTAGATATTATATATGCGACACGTCTCCGAGCAATGTGATGGAACAAGAACTGCTTTTGACGTCTGGGTTTCGACTCACAACACTTGTCTAGCGTATATAGTTGTAGCAAAACAAAGCAATGAAGCAACCGGTGATAATAACAGACGTAGCCAATGAATTTGTTCTACCGACTTCTACTCTACAATGTCCATCCTCCATTTCCTGTTTGAGAGCCTACCAACATCATGGCCTCCACCAAACCCGTTTATGATCCACTAATCCAAACGGGCTGGGAATGTGTTGTTTTCTAATACATGTTGTCAGCTACAATTCAATGGCACTTATGAGGGCTCCATACCGCGCTGATCATCCCAGCGTTCAACCCAGGCACTGGGGCACAATGATCGGTATGCCAAAAAGAACTATACTGTCAGCGAAAGTCGACCTGTGGCTCTTTGAGGGACATTGGCATACTTGGCGGCAAGGAGCGAAGTCCTCTCCCTTAGCAATGATGCACTTGTGGTAGTCGACATAGTTTTGCCAGCAATGTTTCGTTTGGTTCTGGTTTGGGAAGCGCGCATCGAACCCTGTCAGAAAGGTGAGTTCAAGCTCAGGCATTACTCGTGCCAATTAAGGCAATCTAAGCAGAGGAAGGCATACCAGCTATACATATCAATCAGCATGCGCTCCCAACTCAAGTAACAGGTCATCGAGCGGGTGGCCGCGGAAAAACTTGGAGCGCGAACTTACCAGTCACAAACTTGAAGGGCTTGGTCTCTCTGTCGTCGTCAGACATGTTTGCGAAGTCCGTATGGAATGATAGTTGAATGATGAGGAAGTGCCTGCAAGTCAATTGCTGAATTCTGTTTTAGCAAGTCGCCGAGGACTGGAGTACGTCGGCACCTTGAGACGAGCTCGGCTAGCCAATTATGTTAGCGTCTAAATGGAGCTTCCGATATCTCGCTCAGACCACAGCATTACCAACTCCCAGAACAACATCACGAAGAACAGGAATTGCAACTGGCCACCACAGTCACGATGCGGTCGTCTACTTCCCTCAGAATGTTTCAGCCAACAAGGCGCATGATGGTGCCTGTCCCTGTATGGTTCACCACAACACCCTCAATTGCCACTTATTGGTGCACATGCTAACAAACTCCAAACAGAAGGAAGACCAAAGCGGTAAGGAAACCCGATAGACTCTAGACACACAACTACATCTATTGTCCCCCCGATCCGGATGCCACTTTTGCGGAAGATTGGTCGAGGCTGATTATAGTCATCACAGCACACACCATCTCCCAACGTCTCCGACAGTGGAGAAGAGTTCCTCCGGAGTTGGTCCCATTGGGTACGTTACGAATCATCCGCAATGCCAAAAGCTCAGTAACTAAGTGCCATAACCTGCAGGAATCGTCGTGGGCGTTGCTGTGGCCTTTGGTGCCTATTCGCTGGGCGCCAAGTTGATGGACAAGCAGATGCGTCTGTCCCGCCAAAACAAGGGCCACGATTAGATCTCAGAACTGGAGAGGGCGGAATAGGGGACTAGGGATGGGCTTGTGAATCGCGGAGAGAAACCAATGTTGATACAATGTTAAAATGACGTGATCAGTAAGGTGGCGTCCCAATGTCAAACTCTAGGGACTTTGTATATCAAATGGCATTTATTTCCAGTATAGCTGCGCAAGCAGTGATTGCTACCAGAACTTCATGAATTGAGATACCCTCCTATTGCAAGGCAGAGCATTGTCAGCAATTACACCCATGCAGACCGTTGATCAGAAAACCATTGCAAGCCCTCTATTAACGCCATTTTATGCCTTCCCCTCCACGCCATGCTATACCACTTCCAAATTACTCGTCCTTTTCACTGCCATCACAAGTCATCTAGCTTTAGGCCCAGCAACGTCTAATCCCTCAAGTCCCTGCATGGGATCGTCCGGCCTTTCTTCCGCGGCACCTCCATGGTCTGTTTTGAGCTTGTCCTCTTCGTCAACTGCATTCTCTGCCAGCCATCCTTCCTTTGTGCCCAGCCAAGTCAGTAAAAAAATCACATATACGCAACAAGGAGAGTGCATTAAGGATGTTTACCTGTTCCCACACTGCAGTTTTGCTTCCCAGGCCTTCATTTGCATTCTTTTGAGGCTTAGCTGCCGAGACTTTAATGACTCGCCCGAATAACTCGGCCTGGTCCATATTATCGATAGCTTCCAGTGCATCTGAAGGGTCCTCGAATTCTACATAACCAAAGCCCCGATGAAGGTCTGTTGATAAAGGAGCTTCTGGCTTTGGAAGTGAAACGTCGACTATCTCTCCGAATGGGATGAAGGCGGCGTGAAGACTTGCGGCGTCTACTACTGGCGCAAGGCCACCAACGTAAACCGTTCCCTTCAACCGTGCTTGCTCCGTCATTTCGGAGGTAGGCCGTCTTTATACAGGTTATGTGTGGTTTTTGTGCGAATTGGGTGGGAGTGAACTGATAAAACGTTCAGCCTCTGAAAGAAGAGTCACGTGAGTTTAACCTCCAAGTCACCGGTATCCATAACCCTTGCATCTTGGCAACCCGAACGTGTCTTTAATTCCACAGTGGCACCTAGGCTCTCATCACCTCTTAACATAGCTGATCCAGTCTTCAATGGTGATAGCTTCAAGCCTCCAGCCTTCTTCTAATCACTTCAATCAACATTCACACGACCGAAATTTGTTCTTCCTTTGCCACCATCGTCACCAGATCCACTCAACAGCCTAACTCGGCGACCAAAACCCCTTGGACGGCGCGATGGTCCGGTTGAGGGAGATACCCAGAACAGCTGCTTTCGCCTGGTCGCCTGGCACTGGACTGCCCATACTAGTCACTGGAACCAGGGCAGGTGCTGTAGACGCAGACTTCTCGGACGAGACGAAATTAGAGCTATGGGACTTGAACCTAGACAATTTGGAACAGGGGGTTGAACTCCAGCCTATTGCTAGTATCAGCACGGATTCGAGGTAAGGACAACTGCAGTCTACAATTAAATTTCCGGGCATAGCTGATATTTCCCCTGCCAGGTTCCATGATATCGCCTGGGCACCTCCAAATGAAAACCACCCCAAGGGTATCATTGCGGGGGCACTTGATAATGGCTCCCTGGACTTATGGGATGCAGAAAAGCTTCTTGAAGGATCAAGTGATGCTTTTATGTCCCGAACGTCAACACACGCTGCCGCGATCAAGTCTCTTCAATTCAACCCATTGAAACCCGATATTTTAGCCACCGCGGGCGCGAAAGGCGAACTATACATTTACGATGTTAATGATATGTCGAACGCTTCCAGACTCGGCAATCCCCAGGCACGGTCCGATGATTTAGAATGCATTGCTTGGAATAGAAAAGTCCCGCATATTCTCGCCACTGGTTCAGTCGGTGGGTTTGTGACAGTGTGGGACTTGAAAACCAAGAAAGCAACTTTAACTCTAAATAATAGCCGCAAAGCCGTGGGAGCTATTGCATGGGATCCAAACAATCCTACGAAGTTATTAACGGCCACGCCGGACGATTCTACTCCTGTTATCCAGCTCTGGGACCTTCGGAACTCGAATGCCCCTGAGAGAACATTACAGGGGCATGAGCAAGGTGTCCTCTCACTTTCGTGGTGCGAGCAAGATAGCGATATTTTACTCTCCTCTGGCAAGGATAACAAGACGTTATGTTGGAATCCCCAGACCGGTGAACTTCTTGGAGAATTTCCCGAGGCCACAAATTGGACCTTCCAGACCCGATTCAGCCCACACAACCCCAATTTGTCCGCAACAGCATCGTTTGACGGCAAGATCTCCATCCAGACCTTGCAAAATACCAACCAGCCTGTCGGCCAAGGGGCAACCAACGGCCTCACTGATGGCGAAGACTTCTTTAACAAGGCGCAAACCCAGCCGCAGGGATCATCGTTCACTCTACCGAAGGCCCCGAAATGGATGGAGCGTCCCATCGGCGCCTCGTTTGGATTTGGGGGCAAACTGGTTATATTCAGCCAGCAGCCGGCCGTGGCAGGGGGCCAGCGTTCCTCGAAAATACAACTATCAAAGTTCTCAGCTGATTCCGGTGTTGCCGCAGCCACAGAGGCATTCGAAACGTCTTTGGAGTCCGGCGACATAATAGGAATCTGCAAATCCCACATAGAGTCGGCGAACACAGACGAGGAAA
Source organism: Pseudogymnoascus sp. VKM F-4518 (FW-2643) (assembly GCA_000750925.1). Lineage (NCBI taxonomy): Eukaryota > Fungi > Ascomycota > Leotiomycetes > Thelebolales > Thelebolaceae > Pseudogymnoascus > Pseudogymnoascus sp. VKM F-4518 (FW-2643). Next base: position 43,678 of record JPKC01001889.1, on the reverse strand, counting down.
CTGCTGATTGGGAGGTTATCAAAGCTCTTGTTGCCGAGAGCCCCCGAAAGAGTGTCACGGAGTATCTTGGATTCTCAGAGGCGGAAGATGCTTCAGTTGGCGTTAATGATGCCACAGCTCTCGATGCCGATGCCGATGCCGATGCCGCAAAAGACTCAGAAACAACTCTAGATCCGACATCGAAGGCCAAGAATAACAGGCTGTCCACATTCTTCAACGACAGCCCGGATACCGATGATTTCCTATCGGACTTGACGCCAACGAAGACAGCCAAAACCAACGATCCGTTTCACTTACTTTCGGATTCAGACTCGCAATCAGACCGCGAGATCACAAGAGCACTCATGCTTGGCCAATTTGAGCATGCAATGTCCATATGCCTGAAGGATGATAGAATGGCCGATGCTTTTGTCATTGCCAATTGCGGAGGCAAGGAGCTGCTGGCTAAGGCTCAAAAAGCGTATCTGGCAGGCGCGGCTAAAGGGCCCAAATATTTACGCCTCCTTGCTGCGGTAACCGACAAAAACTTGTGGGATATTGTGTACAATGCCGACTTGGCAAACTGGAAAGATTCGATGGCCACCTTATGCACATACGCGAACCCAACAGAATTCCCTGATTTGTGCGAGGCTCTAGGTGATCGAATTATTGATTCAGGTGGCTCCCGCAAGAACGCCTCGTTTTGCTACTTGGTTGGATCAAAGTTGGATAAAGTCATTAGTATCTGGATATCTGAACTCCATGAGCAGGAACAGGAAGGCTTGCAAAAGCCAGGCCATGATACGAATTTCTCCGTGCATGCACATTTGCTCCAGAATTTCATTGAGAAAGTTACAGTTTTCCGCAAGGTAACAAACTTTGCGGATACCGAGCAAGATTCATCTGATGGGTGGAAGCTCGGACCCCTGTACGAGAGATATGTGGAATACGCAGACATTCTCGCTTCTCATGGCTTCCTTGATACTGCAGACAAATATCTCAATCTCCTTCCGGTTCAGTATTTGGCGGCTGATGTTGCGCGGAACCGAGTTAAGCAGGCCTCAAAGAAGGCAACATTGCAATCTCATGCCCGTCAACAACAGCCTACAGTATCGAGAACAGTTCCCAGACCCCAGCAAACTAGCTCGTACCCTTCTCAGCAGCGCCCAGTGGAACCTTCCAGGGTAGCAAACCCCTACGCGCCGTCTCCATCGGCACTTGCGCCAAATCCATATGCCCCTTCAGCGCCAGCATACGGATCTCAACAGGCTTATGCTCCAAACCAATCGCAAGGAAATTATGGGTCTTCATCGGTGCCTCCTACAGGCTTCTCTCAAGACAACGCGTATAGCCAATTTAGTGCTCCTCCTAGGAACACGACTCCCTCGCAGCCTCCTCCTTCTAAGTCAAAGGACATGACCAACTGGAATGATACGCCAATGGTGACTAAGCCGTCTATATCGAGAAGGGGAACACCCGGAACGGCGCCAGCGCCCATAACTTCGCCATTTCCCAACCAGCCAAACCTCAATGTGCCACCATCAGCTCCGCCGTTTGGCGCGCCTCCAAGAGGCACTCCTACACCTCCACCGCCGCCCCCTAAGGGGTCTATGGCACCGAGAGTAGCTTCACCACTGGGTGCTGGGCATCCTCTGCCATTTGGGCAGGCGTCCCGATCATCCCCAAACCCTAATGCATATGCACCACCACATGCACACGGTGGGCAAGGCTATTCGCAGACCGCCCCACCGCCAGCAATCGCTCGAGGACCGTCGCCATATAATGCGCCCCCGTCAGGCCCACCTCCGACAAACCGCTACGCACCAGCTCCCGCTGCTCAGCAACCTTCTCAACAAGTGCCAGGCCAGGTTCCACCGCCTCCCCAGGCAGGGTTCCGACCTCCACCACCGTCCAATCCATATGCACCTCAACAAACTCCCCAGGCAGCTTATAGCCAGCAACAGTACCAGCATACACAGCCAGGTCCGGTCCAAGCAGAGCCACCCCGTGGCGCAGTGTCAACTTCGAGGCCTGGCACTTCACAGGGACAGGCGCCCAAGCCATCTGCTCCCTCAACAAAATACCCACCAGGTGACCGGTCACATATACCTGCGTTCGCTCAGGATATGGTAGGTATATTCAGCAATGATATGCAGCGAGTCGCCAGCAAAGCACCTCCGAATTTTGCTGCTCAAGTGAAAGATACACAGAAGCGGCTAAACATCCTGTTTGACCATCTTAATAACGGGGATCTTGTTAAGCCGGATACCATAGAAAAACTTGGCGAACTTTCCCAGGCTCTTCAGGCAAAGAACTACGATATGGCTTCAAGGATCCAGGTGGATATTCAGCGAGAAAAACTGGATGAGTGTGGAAACTGGATGGTAAGGACAACACATAACCCGAGTGTCGGCTGCATTGCTAACTTAGAGTCTAGGTTGGTGTTAAGCGTCTGATAAGCATGAGTAAAGTAACCCCATAGGCAATGAGTAAAGGACAACCAGCCCGCACTTGATTATGGTGCGATCCATTCTCTTGGTGGAAGTGTGTTTCCGACCAAGCAAAGATTCAAGCAATTGCAATCTATGTATTTGGCCGTAATGACGAAACATCCGAAGTAGCATATAGCGTGCAGCTTTTCTGCGTTCGAAAAACCACAAAGAGTTGAGAATATTATATTTCCATTGTATAGACAATGTATGTACAAACACGATATTGAGACATAGACTGAGTGACAGCATTGCACCACAGTAGTATTTGAAGTCGCGTAGCTCTGCCCATGACCCAGTTGCAACCATGCGGCCGCAAGTATCAGATATAATATATTTAAATCATTCTAATCCGTCTGATTGATCTAGCCATAATTATCTTATCAGTATGAACGACCAACAACGTGGATATAATCCGGAGGTGGGTGAAATTCGGCTAGTCCATATGGCTCTTGGGAAGGCAATCAACTGGTTGCTCACAAGGTTATGAAGATCAATACATATAATAAAAGCATCCCTTCATTGTACGTCGGTGGAATGGGTGAGTATAACGAACATTTGGTTGGTGGTTCTATTTGGAGCTGTCGCGGATACGGGCTGACAAATTAATTTCGTGTAGTTCCCGTAAAATATTTATATTCCATATCACTAGTACTAGCTGTTGAAACTGACAATGGGTGCTAGAGATTTAAATTAAGATTGATGATAGGGCGCATCCTATAGCTCAAGGTCCCGAATAGTGCCAGTCCAAGGTCGACCTTGCCAAAATATGAAGTAGTGACGACGTGGAGCCTCCGACTAGTCTCCACCGGCTCTCGCGACGACGATGCACGGGTCGATATGAATGCAAACCAATCCTTACCCACGGAAGGGCAAGAGGCCTCCCGGTTACCAGAAACAGGTCTGCTACGGCGTGCATATGGCGCACCTGCATTATATGCACCAGATCAAAGGCCAGTAGCAATTCATGGCAGAAACGGACAGCAGCTACCAGGGCGTGGAAGAACCTTGAGCCATTCCCCATCAATGCCCCACGGGAAGAAAAAGGGCCACTGGGACCATACGGCCATGGAGTATGGTTCAGGTGACAGCAGCAACAGAGCTATGTTCAGTGCCTTAACGCCCCAGAGTCTCTTAAAGTCTGGAGCAAGCAGATCTGCTAAGGCCCAACAAGATCGAGATTTGACGACGGGGAAATGCATGACTTGTGACTCGATGGTTCGATGGCCCAAAGGACTGGCCGTATTTCGATGCTCTGTATGCGTAACTATAAATGATCTGACACCAATCGGTACCATTCAAGATTCCGGAAGCGACCATCGTAGACATGGGACGAGAGAATCCGCATCCTCTCAAAATTATTCTCAATCTCGAGGTAGGCAAGCACATAACTGTCGTCAGGATCGAATTCATTATATCTGACTGATTTATAGCGTCGCCGATAACTGTTCATAAGACGAGCTCTTTGATTGAGCGATGCATCCAGACCTACCTTGTGTCTCGCCTTGGAGGTGATGAGGACTCCTACCTTGCACGGGAAAAACAGTCATCTGACGCCTTAACGTGCTATGAAACGTCGGAAGACAATATATATATCGATCCGGGGCCTGATGCCATATCGCAGCCTGTGTGTATTGCCACAGGAATTCCAGAGAACTCTACCAAGACCAACGAAGCTTCCTGCTCGGAGTTCAACCATGTAGGGTGCGAGCTCTGTTTAAATACAGAAGATTCGAAGGTGCATACTGGTGGCAACCAGTATGGTACGATGGTGAAGGGCCCCCTTCATCCTACTGAGCGAATGGACAAGACGCATGTCCCATGTCCCAACGACGGGGCAAGAAATATTTTCGGGCCACTGGAAGATTATATAGTTGCGTCTTTCCAATCGCATGACTGCATCAATGGATCGTTTTCTACTAAACTGGCGTCGTTCGATCCCCGGGTCTCAAGTGAAAAAAGCTTGGAATTCACAGGGCCAGCCCTGGATAAAAAACAGCAACGTACTCCCGATTCGATGCCGCTAATGGGTTCTAAGACGGTCCTCAAGGATCTCACAGAGAATGAAGCATGGCATACCGGAGGTTGTGCTATTCCAAATCATCCCAATGGATCGGTGCCACAAGGGGGAAGCACAGAAATTGCAAATGGGGCCGCCGCCCTCAATGAAGTCAACAAAAATTCGCCCCAAATTGATTGGAATGAGCTTTGCCAGTGGTATGATCTAATAATACACGTCGGCGATGACTGGGGCCCTCATATGGATGAGATCCTCAGTTCTGTTGGGTTCGGTTTGGATAGTCCATCAGTTGACGAAATGAACCATATAAAAGACGAAGTCGCAGAGGCACAACGACACACAAGGCAGGTTCTATTAAAGGCCACAGAAGGCCTCTTAAAAAGGCCGGGGGGATTATTGAATGAACCAAGCAACATCCGGTTTCTTCTGATTATCTTGGCCAACCCGCTTCTCTACTCATCATCTTCGCCAAGTTTCTCGAAAAACAAAAGGCCAGTAAGGTCTCTCATGACACCAGAAGACACTGGTACTGGGCCTGGGAATCATTCAGGCATTATCAAGCGCATACTCGGACTACTTTCAAACCTTCCTAACGAGTGCCATCATCATCTAGTATCATGGTTTTCAGAGTTCTCCGAAGTCCATTTCCAACGAACAACCGAGTTAGTGGGCAGTTTTGTAACATATCGCCTAACAAGACAAAACGATCGAAGGCGCGATACTGGTCATGATCCTACTGGTGGCTTAGTCCCTAATATACCTTCATCCGGTCACAGAACCACGGCAGCATTACATGCCGAGCTTAGTGGGAGAGGGCAGAGTGCAAAATTCTCTACTGAAAAGCAGAGTAAAGTCAAGTATAATGATGACTGGCAAATTCGAGCGGCAGCCCGAGTCATGGCGTTGCTTTTTGCGGCAAACAACAATGGCAGTCATCGCCATAATGGCCTATTACCGCCTCTATCACTTGAGGAACATCGGCACATCGTTACGATACCCCATGAACGCATCTATCATCACAAACAGATACTTCCCACCAGCCACTTCTACAACACTTTACTCGACTATTCTGACTTAATAGCAGATTTCGAAGCCTGGGAGGCTAAGAGAGGGAAGTTCACATTTTGTCAATATCCCTTCTTTTTGAGTATCTGGGCAAAGATACAAATAATGGAACATGACGCTCGACGCCAGATGGAAATAAAGGCCAGAGAGGCGTTTTTTGACAGTATAACGACCCGTAAAAGTGTCAATCAGTATTTGGTACTGAAAATACGTCGGGAGTGCCTGGTCGAGGACAGTCTCAAGGTAGTGGGCGAGGTTGTGGGCGCTGGCGGCGAAGAAATCAAGAAAGGGCTTCGAATAGAATTCAAAGGCGAAGAAGGTATTGATGCAGGCGGGTTACGAAAAGAATGGTTTCTTTTGCTCGTCAGAGACGTGTTAAACCCCGAACATGGTATGTCAATGTTGTATATGGGGTTCCAAATGTGACTGACAGTTTTGTGCAGGAATGTTTGTTTACGACGAAGAGTCTCATGTTTGCTACTTTAACCCCAGTAGCTTTGAAACTTCAGATCAGTTTTTCCTTGTCGGCGTGGTCCTGGGCCTTGCTATCTACAACTCAACCATTTTAGACGTTGCACTTCCGCACTTTGCTTTCAGGAAACTGTTGGCCGCTGGCCCCAGTTCTCTTCCAGGGTCTCCTTCTCATGCAAAACCTACCATGGTTTATACCCTCGACGATCTTGCCGAATACCGCCCTTCGCTTGCGCGTGGACTCCGCCAATTGCTAGAGTTTGATGGCGATGTTGAGGAGACATTTTGCCGTGATTTTGTTGCGGATGTTGAGAAGTATGGGAAGATCCACCAAGTACCACTTTGCCCTGATGGCGAAAACCGAGCGGTCAACAACTCAAACCGCAGCGAGTTTGTAAACCTCTATGTGAAATATCTTCTGGATACTTCTGTCGTTCGGCAATTCGAGCCATTCAAGCGTGGATTTTACACCGTGTGTGGTGGCAACGCGCTCTCTCTCTTTCGACCTGAAGAGATTGAGCTTCTTGTTCGAGGTTCAGATGAACCGTTGGACATTTTATCACTTAAAGCGGTGTCTGTTTGTGAGAACTGGGGTGTCCCAAACCCGGCTGAAACGGAGCCAGTCATTCAATGGTTTTGGCAATCGTTCAAGAACGCCGACCCCAAAGACCAGAGAAAGCTTCTATGCTTTATAACGGGAAGCGATCGAATACCTGCCATGGGCGCAGCCAACCTGGTCATTAAGATTTCATGCCTTGGCGACGATAGCTTACGATTCCCAATAGCTCGAACATGTTTCAACATGCTGTCGCTGTGGCGGTACAGCTCTCGCACAAAATTAGAGCGGTTACTCTGGCGGGCCGTCAATGAAAGTGAGGGGTTTGGCTTAAAATGATGTATGCTATCCCCACTACTGCTGGTTCGAATCGTTCGTGTTAGCCACAGGGGACAATAGCCTAGTTAATTCAGATCAGATATACATATTATACATAAATACATTGCTTTGAGCCCATGGCCATTGCCCCAAAGTAATAGGACTCCATAACATGCTGCACAGCCACATGGTCTGGCAATACTAACGTACACTAAACGCCGCATCTGGTCTTACACCCCTACTTCCATGCCGGTATTTTACAGGATATCATCAAGTTGCTGATCGGGCCTGTGCTAGGATAGCTTCTTCCCGCTTCTTCTCTTCGTTAAAAACCCGATGCCTGGCAGAGTCTTTCTCGCTCACTTCTTGCTGGGCTGCGAGTTCCTGAAGCTGTTCCACCTCTTCGGGAGTAGGCTCAACGGGAACGGCATTTGTCAAGGCGAGTAATTGTGATAGTATCTCAGACTCGTGTCTGTGCTTCATATTGATAGTCACCACGCGCTGTTGATTCGAGGTTGTAGGTTCGGTTTGGGTACCGGCCACAGGCGCGGATGGGGTTTGAGGTTGTGTAGCGTCATCGAAGTAAACCGTCATAAGTGCCGGGCCTTCTTGGTTTGTGGTTCTCTCCAGAGTCATAGATACTGCGGGGTTATGGAACTTTAGGCGTGGGAGGTATGATTGCCAAAATTTCCTGGTCAATTTAGTACAATGTCCATATTGCGGTCGAGAGATTGGGCATTTCTACCTTGGTCCGAAATGTCCATCGTTCATCCTCTTCGCAAATTCCATGTGCAGCTTGGTCACATTCTTAGGTAAAACGGCTGCCCCTGGCCCCAACTTGATAGCAAGCAGCTAAAGGTGTCTGTCAATTCGTGGCCTGGCATTCGTTATGAGGAAATAAAATACCTTCTGAATCGGGTCAACGTCAGCAATGGATCGATTGTGCCACAATGGAGAGGATAATTACTTACAGCACGAAGCTTGGTCATCCGCCTTAATATACTGACCATGTTTGCTAAAATGAGCGTTCGGAATGCTAAGTAGGACTATGCGAAGGGAAAGATTGTGAAGTGGTGGACCAAATAATTTCGGTTTGGCGTCAACGTCGGTGTCCGGAACATTTCCCCGGATTTTTGAGACCGCTACGGCTGGGCGTAGCAATATCTGAGATTCGACTCCATCCCTTTGCGCCTTTCTTTATGGAAAAGAAGCAAGAACCAACAAGCGCACAAAGACGACTTCAAATGAAGCTGTAGTGTACGGCACTTTAAATATGGCGGGTATACGAGCAGGATCTAAACTATCTGTATCTGCTGGAAGAATTGAACTCTTTACTGGCATTGATTTGCCACACTTTCTCTGCCCAGCCCTGCTCTCAAGCACCCAGTCCCTTACCCGATTTAAGGCGTCTTCTCGCGCTCTGCCGACGCCCTCGCAGCGATTACAGACAAGATGCCTCTCTATACTCCCCCGGGCGGCAGCAGTTAAAGACTATTCGCGCTTTGAAAACCGAGTCCCTGAATTACCGGAAAGATGCGCCGGATGCGGGTCGTTTTCCCAAACCTCCGATGCCACTGCACCTGGTTTCTACACCTCGACAAGGAGATCAGTGGAAGCCTATCTGCAAGGAGAACCGAGAGGTCTTGCTAGGGACAAATCTGTGGACGCCCATGCGCTCGAATCTGCACTGGGCCAAGTTGATGGGAATGTTCTCGACTCACTGAAGGCCCAGCCGGTTGCCACAACACAAAACATCCCACGTCCTGTCTGTGATCGCTGCCACAAGCTCAAGCATCACCAATCCGGACAATCTATACAACATCCGTCCATCCAATCGATCCAAGACACCATATTTGAGTCACCTCATAAATATAACCACATATACCATGTGGTTGACGCGGCAGACTTCCCGATGTCTTTGATACCTGGGTTATACCGACTGCTCAATTTAACGCCTCAACGATCCATGAATCGGCGTTCAAAAACAGGCCGATTTTACCATGGCAAGAAGACTGAAATAAGCTTCATTATTACTCGCTCAGATCTCCTAGCCCCTGTTAAGGCCCAGGTAGATTCATTGATGCCAATTTTGGTTGAAATATTGAGGGATGCCCTTGGGTCGATGGGGAAAGACGTCAGGCTTGGAAATGTAAGGTGTGTTAGCGCACGGAGGGATTGGTGGACGAAAGACTTGAAAGAGGATATTTGGGAACGGGGTGGTGGTGGTTGGATGGTTGGAAAGGTGAACGTCGGTAAGAGCAGGCTTTTTGCGAGCGTTTTTCCTAAAGGGAGGCGTGAGGCTGCTCAGCCAGACCCATCATTCTCGACACCGACTATGAAGCCTACCATGGATGCCACGTTGGGAAAATCCGACAGCTCTCTCAGAGCCACGGGATTGCTAGACCCCCTGACTCTTCTCCCCCCGGCAATGGAGGAAGTCGATTATCCTGCCATGCCTTTGGTCCATCCATTGCCGGGTACAACGGCTTCTCCTATCCGGGTTCCTTTTGGCGGAGGGAAAGGTGAGTTAATAGATCTCCCTGGCCTCGCCCGGGGTGACCTTGAGTTGCATGTTAAAGAGCCTCATCGACTGTCCTTGGTAATGCGATCTCGAGTGGTACCAGAGCAGCAGGTTATCAAACCTGGCCAGTCTCTTCTACTTGGCGGCTTTATTCGCATTACTCCGGTTAACCCAGAATGCACAATCCTTGGTTATGCGTTCACGCCGATATCATCACACCTAACAAGTACGGAAAAGGCCATCGGAATTCAAACGCAGGCGCTTGAGACAGGGGTTGAGAATATTTCTGTACCCGGGACTGGCGAAAAGATCAAATCTGCGGGTACGTTCCAACTCAAATGGGATGTAACGAAGCAACGGTCTGGGCCTATTACCGCATCAGATGCTGCGGGTATCACGGCTGATAGGCTGCCATATTGTATATTATCTACAGATATTCTCATTGAAGGTTGCGGATGGGTGGAGCTTGTATGCCAGGTGCGCAAAAGGCAATTAGAGCCCTCCGGAGTACTGGATGGATATGGGAAGGGCGACAGCAGCAGGCTCGAACAAACCTCTGCCAATGTCAACTGGCCCGAGGTAGAAGTTTTCAGCCCTGATGGCAAATTCATTGCATCGAGGAGGCCAATAAACGGCTGGCTGAATGGAGGGCCAAAAAAATCTAGCTCTAACGTCAAAGGTCGGCCCCGGAAAAGTATGAAGGGAGCAAAAAAGAGGATGAAGGCTTCCATGAGGGAGACAAGCCGCTAATAAACGGAACTGCTTCCATATTGAGGTTATACATGTACAATTAGTTATATGGGGGTGTTTTTTGGGGGAAGGGGGAAACAGTGGTTAAACGGGAACTTATATATATCTATGGCAACAACACTCTAGTAATATACAACTAAACTAATACACTATCCATCCGTCCTCATGGGGTGGGAGATGTAGACTTGGGAACCTCTGGCACTGCTTCGGCAGGGGATACAGGAGGTGTCATGGGTAATGGTACGGCTCGTCGAGGCCTTTTCAACTCCTCCATTGTAACGCCATCCAACTTCGTAACTCCAACAACGGCAGGGTCGCCCTTCTTCACAAACTCATACATACCTAATATCAGTAGTTAGCTACGTATCAATACAAGTATTTGCATAATTGAGTGGCGAAGGACTTACCTGGCATTTTGTTCCCTGCCAGCCTGAATGCATCACGTGCCACCTGTTCGTGAATGTCTCCCTTCAACTCAAAGATGACCTTGCTGACCGCAATTCTCGAAGCCCAGTGATCAAACGAGCCCTTTCCTTTTCCCATGCGAACCTAACAGGTTAATATTAGCATTGAGCCCTTTCATTCCCTGATATGTATGCCCTACCTCATTACCACTGCTATACACTCCAATGCTAGCACAAACTCTCTTGAACAATCGATATCGCATCCCTCGCAGCCTGACTTTTATAGCCTCCTCTCCGTTCTTTAACTGCAACGCACTAACTCTGCGATGGTGGTCGCACATCCGCAATCCATAGTCGCCCCAGACCACGGTAGTGCCGCGAGAGGACCCGCCAGTCGGAACACGAGGTCGGCCTTTGCGAGATCTTTTCTTTTCGGGCTGCGTAGGTAAAAGCCAGTCTCCTAATGCTGCTGGCGTACTGGAGAAAGCTCTACGAGTTGTGGATGAGGTCAGAAAGGAAGAGGGGGTCGCAGGTGCTTTCGAGAGGGCTGAGATTGCTCTGGGAATTATCGAAGGGCGATAGGCCGACGAGCTGAGTGTTAGGCGCTCAACACATGCTGGTAAGGCGAGTGTTGATGAGATCGAGGCCTTCATATTTATCAAGTGGTAGTTGTGACGTTGAGCCAATTCGGCCTATAATTTGTCGTCGAAGTTGAGCCGCAGAATAATAAAGGTTCCAAAAGGACGGCGCTAAAACGGAACTTACCCTGACTCTTGCTACCCATGCAGATGTGGTTGACTTCGACGCGTCGGCACATGACTTGGTACGTTCCGCGCCTACCCCAAACGCCCTCGTTAATTAAATCGCGACTACTATGCAGCCTACGAGTATCTCCACTGCCAATTAATTATAGGCAGAATCGACGATTCCAAGACAGAGCTCCACGAGCATGTGAGATACATATAGCTCCATCTGGCCGAATTAAACAATTACACCTGTCCGAATTTGTTCTATACGGTTCAGTGCCTCCAACATGCCTCCAGATATACGGAACTTTTTTGGTGGTAAGGGAGCTGTCCCAGCCCCCAAGAAGGACAAGGTCAGTAGCATTTCCTTGTTATTATAATCCACCTCTGCCAATGCCTGCGACAGGACTTCCTTTCTTGGCGAAATTGCAATTATATGGCGCCGTCATATCTCTTGAGTTTATTGTGCACGCAATCTGATCGTATTCAACTAACATCCTCCACAGGCTGAACCCCCCAGTTCACGTCGGAAGCAAACCCGTAAAATTATAGATGAAAGCGATGGAGATGAGAATGAAGTAAAAAAGACTGCCACTCCAAAGAAAGCTGTGCCCAAAAAACCTACGAATAAGACCTCACCGAAAGGCGAAGAGACCACCACTAGTGACTATTTCGCGTCGCGTGGATCGAAGAAAGTTGCAACAAGCCCACCAGATCCAATGAAGCTGACAGCATTGTCTCCACGCCCAAAGACAAAGTCATCAACCACAAACCTCGCTGCCCAAAAACCGCCAAAGGACAAGCCGCTAGGAGGGGCCTACAAGAATGCCGAGGACGACGACAGAGGGGCATACGTGGATGTTGACGACCCCGATGAAGGCGATGATATTTTTGCAGCAGCCGTGAAGACTGGCCGGAGGCGGAGGGAGGAGGACGATTATATGGAGATTGATGGCGACGAAGATGATGGAGAACCTTCTACAGGGGTGGTCTCGAGGACAAAGTTCAAAGGCAGAGATAAAAGGAACTCAGCGAAGGCAGGATCGCCAGAGACTGCCACACTGTTGTCTGAGGACGATGTGGTTGTTACCGAGGCACCCCAGAACGGCAAGCTTGCACCTAGAAATAGGAAGAGGAAGTCAGTATCGCCAGACCCGGATGACTCCGACGAGTTCGAAGCACACAAGGGATCGAAGGTTAAAGTTGAGAAGAAACCACCTGCAAAAAAACCTCGGGCTGCAACAAAGAAAGAAGTTATTCCCGAGAGCGCAGAGATGCAAGCAGTACTTGATAGTATTCCAACTGTGGAAGCTCCACCTCCTCCATCGAAGAGCGCAGATGGAGAGAAATTTAATTGGAGGAAGGCCGCTGCTGGCGGAGGTAATTCCGGTCCACCTCCAGGAGCTGGCTCAAAAGAAATGCCGGTTGGAGCGGATAATTGTCTGGCTGGACTCACCTTCGTTTTCACTGGCCTTCTCGAGACAATTTCTCGCGAAGAGGGGCAAGAGCTGGTCAAAAAATATGGTGGAAAAGTGACCGGAGCACCCAGCGGCAAAACGAGCTATGTTGTTCTTGGGTCGGATGCTGGGCCTAGTAAACTGGAGAAGATTGCCAACCTTAAAATAAAGACAATCAATGAGGATGGGCTCTTCGCTTTGGTCCGTGCCACCTCAGAGCACTTGTCACAAACCGGAGGCACAACACGAGCAGCCGAGAAGGCACTGGAAAAACAGAAAGAGGCCGAGAAAAAGATGAAGATTGAAGCAGAAGAAGAGGAAAGGCAGGAACGTATGAGAGCAGCTGAGGCTGAAAAGGCAGCACGCAAAGCTGCTGAATCGCGGGGACTTGCTCCACCTCCGAATAAAAACCTTGCGAGCTCTCAGTTATGGACTGTTAAATACGCACCTTCGAAGATGAATCAAATATGCGGCAACAAAGGCCAGGTCGATAAAATCCAGAGTTGGCTACAAGGCTGGCCCAAAGCTCACAAACTCGGCTTTCAATTGCCCGGTAAAGATGGCCTTGGTATATACAGGTCAATTGTTATCTACGGCCCCCCTGGAATTGGTAAAACTACGGCCGCTCACCTCGCATCCAAACTTGAGGGCTACGACGTCATAGAGAGCAACGCCAGCGATACAAGGAGCAAGAAACTCGTAGAGTCCGGCTTACAGGATGTACTCGATAACAGCTCCTTGCTAGGCTTCTTTGCAGGACATGACGAGCAGGTGGACTCTAAAAAGAAAAAAATCGTACTAATCATGGACGAAGTAGATGGAATGTCTGCCGGCGATCGTGGTGGGGTAGGCGCACTTGCTAAGATATGCAAGAAGACCGACATTCCCATCATTCTCATATGCAATGAGTTCAGAATACCGAAGATGAATCCATTCCGTCACGTAGTGGCCGAAGTCCCATTCAGACGGCCTACGGTCGATCAGGTCCGATCTCGTGTCGCAACCATCTGCCACAGAGAAGGGCTGAAGCTGTCTAGGGAGGCCATGGATGCATTGATCGAGGGAAGTAACAAGGACATAAGACAAGTCGTTAATATGCTATCCAGCGCCAAACTAGATCAGACCGCGATGGATTTCGATCAAACCAAATCTATGTCGAAACAATGGGAGAAGCACGTCGTTTTAAAACCATGGGACATATGTCACAAGTTACTGGGGAGTGGAATGTTTGCACCCTCAAGCAAATCTACTCTCAACGACAAAATAGAACTCTACTTTAACGACCATGAGTTCAGCTACTTGATGATTCAGGAAAACTATCTGAGGACGAGGCCTCTAATGCCTCCAAACCAAAATATGTCGCCGAGAGAACAGAGACTGAAAACCTTGGAACTGGCGGACAAGGCAGCTGAAAGTATCAGTGATGGCGACCTTGTTGATCGAATGATCCACGGCTCTCAGCAACAGTGGAGCTTGATGCCTGTACATGCAGTATTTAGTTCAGTTCGGCCCGCCAGCTTTATGTCTGGCGCCGTAACTGGGGAAATGCCGTTCACAACCTGGCTTGGGAACAATAGCAAGCATGGCAAACTCGGCCGTTTTGTAAAGGAAATCCAGTCTCACATGCGCCTTCGGACTTCGGGAGACAGACATGAGATTCGGCAACAATACCTGCCCACGCTCTGGACCCAGCTTATCAAACGGCTAGAGATAGAAGGCAAAGATTCGGTTGACGAAGTTATCGATTTGATGGACAGCTATTTCCTAACACGCGACGATTTTGACTCCATTATGGAACTTGGGGTTGGACCTCAACGACAGGAATTGGTAACATTGGAGACTCAAACAAAGTCAACGTTTACTAGGCTGTAAGCTATACCATGTCCCTTACACACTTGATGTTCTTTACTAATTTGGCTTCAATAGGTACAATAGCCGGACCCACCCGATGCCTTTCATGAAAGCGAGTAATGTGGTTGCTCCTGCCAAGGCCACCAAGGAGATGCCAGACCTAGAAGAGGCTATCGAGGAAAGTGATAATGGCGAAGCTCTGGTTGAGACGCCAGACGACAATGAAGATGACGACATGGATATTTCGAAAGATAAATATATCAAGAAACCAAAGGCGAAGAAAGCAGCGGGAAAGAAGCCAGCAGCGAAGAAATCTAAGAAAGCTGATGACGCTGACGGGGATGAAGATGACATCCAAGATGAAGGCAAGCCCAAAAAGCCGCGTGCCAGCAAGTCCAGGGCCACTGGTGGCAAGACAAGGGCGAAGAAGTAGAGAAGGGGTTGTTATTTACGCATTACTTCTGCGGCTATGGTGAGCTTGGTGGAGTAGTTACTTGTCATGATAATATCGTTTAGGAATGGATGTGCCATTCCCAACTTCATCATGACTATATACCATAGCGGTCTACCCGTGTTTGTTCTTTCTGACATCAATTCCGAATTAATGTCCAGCTGATGTTGATATTGATTCTTTTTGTTGTATGCTTTAGTATTCCAATTTGGTCGATGGAGGATAGTTCCACTGGATTGCTTGAAAGAATTCCTTTCTACTATAGCCCTTTATTCTACAGTTTACCCCCGTTTCTAGCGGGGCTAATCAACCCCTTTGTTATCTACCCCCCAAAATATGGTTGAATGCTTCAGCTCACTTACATATTGCTTTCAACCACAGCTCACTACCATATCGCCTTCATCTACAGTTCACATTCATATTGCCTTGACCCATAGACCCACGAACATGGCATCAATACCTCGGAGAAAACCAAGCGACTGCATGTATAGAGAATATATTGGCTCTCAAGGTTCTACCCCTCGTGGACTCGGAGTCATCGTTCCAGAAGAAGAAACACTACTAGAGGGTGGCTCACGGCTCGAGCACCCCCCGTCTAGACAGTATGATCATCCGCAAGTTGAGTCCGTCAGCCAGGAAGAAAATTCTCCTTATTGGATGCCAGGATCGAGGCCACAACAAACTCTGACAAAGACAATGCTGGATACATATGCACTCATGCGAGGACGCCTGGGCCGAGGAGAACGGGGACCTCTCTATCAAGAAGGGTTTACCTACAAACCATGGGAACCAAGACCGGAAGACGATGACCCCAAACTTAGCCCAACAATCCCTTGGGAAACTTTGTAAGGAGACCTGCAAGATACAGACAGCGATTTTGAATTAACACCAACTAGTGACCATGAAGACAAAGAGAGACGGCAGAAAGATCCAACTCCAAATCTCGATGGCGCCAGCGTACCAAGAGAGAGAACCTTTTCTGAGAGATTGGGCCAGATTGGGTATGTGAAGATCAATGGTAAGGTTACGGACCCGGATAGTAAGACGGATGTCCTAAATGCCCTCAACGGAAACCCCGGTTTCTCACCTCGAGTCCCGGGCTTCCACGGCACTCTCCTATCAAATGTCATGAATGGTACGGAACTAGACGAATACTACACTCAGTTCCTACTCGATGTTGATAATGAAGAGGATCCTGAGCGGGACAACGAAGGAAACCCGTTGGATAATCGCATTAACCCAGCCACGTTTATGAAATGGGCAGCTGGTGCACAAAAGAAGGCAAGACTTAACACGGCCGAAATCGAGGGGGAGGTTATGGAACGGGCTAGACAAGAAGAGCGGAAGGGAAAGAAGCCACCAGGTAACCATAGGCCGTTGGTATGGTCTGCCTTGAAACCGCAATACGACGAAGAATCAGGCGGTGCAATTTCCCCGGCATATTCAGTCGATGAGTACCCGAGCCCATTGATGTCACCACGAGGTAAGCTGGCAGCTTTGTGGATACATACTCGTGCCGTCCAAAAGTCTGAAGAGAGACAGTGCACAAAAGCGGCTTTTACAGCAATTATGATAAAAGCAAGGAGCCCAATCACTAAGGGCTACAATCAATAAGCTATTCAGTTAGGATTGGAACCAAAGGGATAAATTCCATTGGTTTAAATTGCTGATATCAATACTGAGCTATACACAGTCCTTCTACAGACTTTGGGCAGCACGAGTAATTGGAGAAGGAACACAACTGACATTAATTCAGGTGTTAACTTGAGCAACGTACCCCGCATGTTCTATCATATGCTTCCAGAGTTCAACGTAATGCTTGCCCGCGCAGCATTTCATGATGGCGGTATTGATTTGTCAATGAAGGCATCATCAGAGACCGAAATTATCACAGATGTGAGTACCATGAACATTAACGTCAACCTAGCTAATACAGGCCAGTGGCAACTAGCAGACGCTCTTGGGGATGGGAATAGAGAGCTAGGAATGCACAGAATTGATGTAATCAAGCTGGAATTTAAGACACTGATGGAGGAACGTGATACTGAAGTGGGAAAGGCAACAGAAATGATATTGCAATTGAACTCAGCGAGGGATACAGTCACTCGATTAGGTGAAATGATCTTCTCTCGGCGATATGAGTTGACAATTCCGAAACGGCGTGCTCGAGCAGATCAGCTTTTGGGCGAGTGGAAAGAGCACTTGCGTCAACGGACAGCGAGGGCTGCGGAGTTGACCAAATCATTGGGGGCTGAACTTGACACACTGCGCGACGTCAATGTTAAACTCGTTGGCGAATTACAAGACCTCGATCAAAATTCGGAGAACGACGAAAGCTGGGCTGAGATTTGAAATTATGGTCCTTGTTCTGACTGAGATTCAGGGCGAGAGCAGGTCTACGAAGGAACGGCACAAGGCAACAGGAGAGGAAAAGGGGACATATATGGATGTGAACTACTGATTAGCCCTTGTTGGACATCGTAGGGATTTGGTATCAGCAGCGTCTATTCGTTTTTGGGCAAAAAAGAAAGTTTGTCACCAAAGCTACTCATTAGGCCCCAGTACCGTCTAGTACTTATGCTTCTATTATGACGGGGCGGTTTCCGCAAAACTTGTCATACCCCTTTAGGTTCATTGTACAATAATAAAACATGCCGTCCCACCAATTGATCCGAGTCCAACGCACTCCTTGGATGCCGCTAAGAGGGGAGGGATATATATACACTCATAAGAAAACGCCATCCATCATTCCAAGCCTGATATACAATAAAAGTACACTCCAGATGGCGTTATAGGTTGTTTGGTTCCCGGGCTCCGCCCTCAGTTATTCCTCACGACTCCGACTTGTGCGGCACGCATGGTGCGTCCGTTCAACTTCCACCCCTTACGCTGAGTCAACATCACGGTGTTGTCCTCCTTTCCAGCCAGTGGCGACATGAACATGGCCTCCATGGAGTTGGGGTCGAACTTCTCCTCCAATTCCGGGTTGATGCGCTCAAGTCCATGCTTAAGAAGTGTCTGCATCATAATACCCTCGGTCATCTTCAGGCCATCGTAGAGGCTGATTAAATCGTTCACGTGCTCGTTCTTTTCAACCGGAGATAGCTTCTCTTCTGGAACCATGGCCAGAGCTCTGTCCAGGTTGTCGACACTCTCGACTAAATCCTTGGCGAACTTTTGGATGGCGAAGTCCTTTGCGGACTGAATCTCTCGCTTTGTGCGCTCTTGGAGGTTTCGGTAATCGGCGACAGATCTCAGGTATTTATCCTACAGAGAAATGGTCAGTAAATTTACCAGGTAAAGAGAATGACCCAAGCATGGAACGTAACTGCGGCTGTGAAAGGGTGAAGGCGAGGTGCTGTTGGCGACATACCTTGAGGTCTACGATCTCCTTATTTTTGGCCTCGAGATCTTTCGCAGCGGCATCCTCTGGTGCTGCAGCGCCTTCTTCATTTGCCTTATTGGCCTCTCCGTTGGTTGCGTAACATCTCGCGGCTACTGCTAACCGTGGGCTTTGCGCAACAAATTGCGAGGATCTAATTAGAGATCCTGCAAGGAACGGCTTCGGCACCGTCCGCACTGCTGCCGATCTGACCTGTGTGAGGAGAATTCGTTGAATCATGGTTGTTTTTGGTTATGTTGCGATGATGGAGATGCTCTCTGGAATTTATTCGCGGCCATGATGGACAGAAACTAATTAGCGGTCTTGGCGTGGAATAGCATAGCAGGGGGTTATGTAAACCGAGGAAATGCCGAGTCCCGTGAGTTTGTTGGCGTTACGTTATGTTCAACATGAGTGTCGCAAAAGTTGACTTGGCACTATTAACAAATTATAAACAAACTATTAATATATACAATGTAAGATTACTCGTACATAAAATTGATTATATTTGTTTATTTACAAGGTAAGGAGGCAAAAGATGCTTCGCTCTCCCCCTATTATGTCTTGGTATTGATAGGAGAGTTTCAACTACCTCAGCTCAACTCCAAACCTCTCCACTAGTTCCTTCCTGACACGATCATGGTACTTATTGGCTTCATCGTTTGTCAATGTCCTCTCCAGGCTCCTGTAATTGATCCTATAACATAGGCTCTTCCTTCCTGTTTTGGGATGGGTGAACTCGTCGATAGCCTTGACGTCTTCCACTGTATCACCTGCAATATCTCTCAAAATTTCCATCATATCGTTCTCATGAAAATCTTGGCTGTTCATTTTCGTTCCGCCGCCTGCAGCAGATGATGTAGATCGCAACCAGAATGCTACATCCTTATAGCAGGCTGGGTGTTTAGAAAATGGAACGAACCTCTTCATGAGAGCTAGATTATCTGAGACCCCCCTGAACTGTCCGAGAAACCTCTCGTCTCTCGACCAGAACAGTCGAATATCAGGGATCTCAAATAGAAGCATCGCTATACGCTCCAATCCGATGCCGAAGGCCCATCCGAGTTGGTCAGGCATGCCCGAGTTTGTGAAAATTTTCTGGTTGACAACACCTGAGCCAAGAACCTCCAACCAATCACCCTGCCAGAAAACCTCCAGTTCCCATGAAGGGCTTGTAAATGGAAAGAATGCCTCTACCCAACGGATTCTGAGCGGTTCTGCCGTTGAGACAGCATCAGCGCTTCCGCTAGATGCTCTTGCACGAGAGAAGATCTCCGCAACCATCAGCTCCAACGATCTCTTCAAATGAGCAGAGATAGCCTCCGATTCAGCAGAGGTATGAGGAGCCTGTAAAGGATTTCTCTCGGCGTGATGGGGCGGGTTTGGATCTTCGACTTTCATGTCATGTTTGGGGAGTTTTGCAATATCTTCCCAGACTGCTTTGGCTATGTCACCACCCGGAACCTTTGTCCTATCCCACACGCGGGCACCTTCCATTTGGTGGAAAATCGGATAATGGCTGCGGTCAATCGCATCTCGTCTGTACACATCCGCGCTTACGAGAAACCCTTCACTTTCATTCCGGCGAAAGGTATCTGCCTGGTGCGCGCTGGTGTGGGTACGCAACACGGTATCTTTGTTAACATAGTAAGTGTCCGTCCTACTTCGGCCTGGGTGGTCTTGGGCGAATTCGAGCGAATCGAAGTTTTGATGTGTTGTTACGACAGGAAAGAGATCGTTGTGGCATTTGTACGTAGGGGCAGGAAATACCGACTCGATTATTTGGCGGGTTATGGAGATGGGGTGGTCCTTCTGTAGGTGCAGCTGGCGCCCAACGGCGGTATTGATTGTCGACGGAACATTGTGCCATTCGTCTGTTTGGTATTTCTTTCCACCAATTTCAACGATTGCAGGTATTTTGGAGGCTTGTGGGAGTGGGGTAGGCACTGCCGCTAGAAGTAACACCAGTTAATATATTGAAGTCAACGCAGAGGGAGGAATAGAATATACCAGTTGCGATGCGCCTACGCCCCAAGCAGACATTAGCACTTGATCTGCTTGCTGTGCCCCCCAGCCCTATGAGAATGGATAGAACATCACAGCCGGCACGTATTGGCAACCTGGTCACCGATATAGGCCGCATGGTTTGACCTTCAACGGACCATGGACGTCCAATCGCTACGAGTATTGTCTGGAGAATAGGTATAACAATATAATATCTACGATCGACGTTTCTATGTCATCGCGATAACATTTATCCGAGACCGGTCATAAATTAATCAAGGGGACCCGAGAGCCGACCGGACATTTTAAGCCGAGCCAGAGTAACGATTGGCGTGCCTTATCTGACGTAGTGTGGCTGATTTCGAATCTGAAAATAGTCGAGATTTCTACTGGGAAACTCTGTATAGGGATGATAAGAAGAGGACTGCTATTTCCACACCCACCACGATTATAGAAATATACGGAATGCCTCGCGTGAACCAATTGGCAGTATGACGTCTTCCACGGCCAACCAGGCGAAGCAAGAGCTGTCGCGGAAGCAAGCATGGGACCGAGCCCATATTCGCTACCCGTTCTGGTTTGGAGGCAGCGCGAGTTGTTTCGCCGCATGTGTAACACATCCACTGGATCTTGGTAAGGTGACCTGGAACCTTTCATATATATTTACGTGCTAATTCCTCTGTAGTTAAGGTATGTCATATGCGACGTTAATGCGCGAACGCAGAAGGCCGGCCCCGGAAAACCCCCAATCTAACTCCAAGTCAAGGTCCGCCTCCAAACTCGCAGTGCCAATGCCCCAACTACCATGATCGCGACGTTTGGCCACGTCGTGAAGAATGATGGGTTCCCAGGACTTTACCGCGGCCTGTCAGCTTCCCTTCTCCGGCAAATCACCTACTCAACGACCCGTTTCGGCGTCTACGAGGAACTCAAGGCTGCGGCTACAACCCCAACATCGACGCCCTCTTTCCCTCTACTAATAGCCATTGCCTCTGCCTCCGGATTTCTCGGTGGCTTCGCAGGGAACCCTGCTGATGTTCTGAACGTTCGCATGCAGCACGATGCGGCACTCCCGCCTGCTGAGCGTCGGAACTACAAGAACGCCATCGACGGCCTGATCCGCATGACCCGCGAGGAAGGATGGAAATCCCTATTCCGCGGTGTCTGGCCCAACAGCATGCGGGCTGTTCTCATGACAGCATCGCAGCTCGCCTCATACGACGCCTTCAAGCAGGCCTTGATCGTGCATACGCCTCTCACGGATAACCTGACGACGCATTTCACAGCTTCTTTTATGGCTGGCTTTGTAGCCACGA
The DNA here is from genome assembly GCA_000750925.1 of Pseudogymnoascus sp. VKM F-4518 (FW-2643). Classification (NCBI taxonomy): domain Eukaryota; kingdom Fungi; phylum Ascomycota; class Leotiomycetes; order Thelebolales; family Thelebolaceae; genus Pseudogymnoascus; species Pseudogymnoascus sp. VKM F-4518 (FW-2643). The sequence continues at coordinate 21,898 of JPKC01001889.1, read as the reverse complement.
CGGTCTGCTCTCCAGTGGATGTTATCAAGACCCGAATCATGTCATCGGCCGAGAGCAAGGGCGTGGGGAAGCTGCTGAGAGATGTCTATAAGACTGAAGGAGTCAAATGGATGTTCCGCGGATGGGTCCCAAGTTTTATACGCCTGGGTCCACACACCATTGCGACATTCTTGTTCTTGGAACAGCACAAGAAGCTCTATCGAAAGGCCAAGGGGCTTGAGGATGTGAACCTGGCATAGTGATAGTGATGATGAAAAAGGGTGGCCACAGGCTCCACTCCTGTATTATTTACGCAGATGGTCCGGCGTTCGACCTGAAAGAGAGGCTTACAGTTTAGTGGCCACAACCACGCATTGCATATATCGGCGTTAGTGTAGATACATTTGTATAGATGTCAAGAGGCACTATATTTGAATAGACATGGAGGATTTCTGTATTTTAATAGACATCAAAATATGCTGCATTATGTGTCTATTGCTCCTGATCCAGGTACACTTAACGTGGTACCTTGGATCGGCTTCATACGCGTCCAGTAAATGACCTTTTTGACGCCCGCTGTCCATGCAATGAGTCTTGCAAATGTTGGTACAATGTGGTAAAGCCGCCTCTGGCCTATTGCAGGCTCCCTGCCAAAGATGGCCCAGTTGAGGCTACTCTATCCCCGTGGCTGATTTACCCCTTTCTTTCAGCAGGTTACCAAATCGGTAGCAACTTCGCTACTCAACCTCATCAGTCCCACCCACTGGGCGCCGCTGGTTGCCCGTAGGGGGTCGCGCCGTACGGAGTAGCAGCGCCCTGCCCTCCCCATGCGCTCGCGTTGCCTCCATTACCATACGGCGTCGTATAACCCGCATCGCCCCAACCAGCGTTGCCCCCTGCAAATTCTGGGCTCCGAGGTGCAAATGAGTCGCCTCCGTTCATGCCATTTTCTACGCCACCGCCATCACTCAAGCCTGCGATAATAGTTGCTAGCTTCTGTTGAAGGACCTTTATACCTTCCTGGACAACAGCATCGGGCTCCAAATTTCCCGCGCTCTCGAGCTCGAAATAAAAGCTACCAGGGACGGCATCGTAATCGAAAGGCTCGCCTTCTTGAGCTGGCTCCTCCCAGTCTGCGTATTTAGATTTCGGCCTGTATCCATGTTAGATTTCGTACGTCACGGGTCATCTTGTGGAATAGCGGGAACATACCATTCCTTTGCTGGATCCTCTTCGAACCAAAGATCCATATGGCGTAATTTGTTATGAGGATCATACTCGAACCCAACAGCCGCGGTTGGTGCCCACTTTGCATGCTCTTTAGCAATTCCTTTCTTGGCAATGCACTTCATCTTCAGTTCTTGCCCTTTCCTGAGCTTGCATATCACTGGCCCGTAGCCCGCTTCATCTGTAAAGATAGGGATCCCCACCCAGGCATTAGCCTTGAGGGAGTCAACCACCAGATCCCGGGCGTAAACCTTCATAATTTCATCGCTGTCGCATTTCGCGTTGAGGAACAGAGTGACGCTGCATTGCTCGCAGTATTGCTCGCATTCGCAATCCCGAGAGTAGTTGACATCTGCAATATTCTTCGAGTTCAGAGGGATGAGACCCAGGCGGTGGGCTAAGAACTCATCGGCGAGGACAGAGGTATTTGCTTCCACTTCGACGAGATCGATAGCCATGGTGGGCACTTCTGCCAGGATGACACGACGAAGGGAGTTGGCGAAGGACAGGTCGACATTGGAGAGCTCAAAGTCTACCCTCAGATTATCCGCCTAGATTTTCGGGTCAGCAGTTGCGGCGCAGAGGAAGAGATAGCCAGGAGGCTTACATCGGAGATCTTGACCTGTGGTCCAACGGCCTCATCCAGATTCATCGGATCGTAGTCCATCTTGGCCGTGCGCGCGGGGGCTCGAGCGAAAGACTGAAGGGAAAGGTTGGGGCAGTAAAGCTACGCAGAGTCGCAAGCCTACAAAGCCTCCGCCGACACCTGCCTCTTGCGATCACAAGGTTTGAAAGTCGCGATACGGAAGACGAGGGCTGAGGAGTGGATCAGGGCCGCAGGTGTTGGTGATGGAAGATTCGGTGGCTTTGCAACTGTGGCTGCCGCAGTCGTCGTCAGTTGCTGTCGTGTGGGGATGGGAGAGTGGAGTCCTGATGGTGTTGATATCGTGTAATTTGAAGCTGCGCCGACTGAACAAGGGTGCTGTGCACGATTTGATGGATGATCTCAGGCTTCGCACCAACCCTTGTCTTGCTGTTGAGTGCTTGTGCACGAATGCGCCGTAACGGGTAGCGTCTAGGTTGTGCCTAGCCTGGTGCGTGCACGTTCCTTCACACGTTAAATTCACTATCACGTGTTTATACCTCCCAAAAGTCTGAAGAGGGACTAGATATACCAGCTTGGGATTAACACCAGAAATTTAAACTCGGAGAACCTATCTCTTCAGTTCCAGTTCCATTTGTTGGTAGCTAACTTACTGATTGTAGCCTTAGGTGATTAAACGCTCTTACTTAAGTTATAGTTGCTGTAATCGCTGTTGTTATGTACCGTATATAGTTGAGGATTAATGCCAGCAATTTAAGCAGCTAATATGGTTTTCGCTTTTGCTCTATTTCCAAGTACCTAATATGGCAATTATAGCCTTTAGTGATTAAGAGCCGTTATTTTAATTACAGTCGCTGTAGCCAGTGCCACTGTGGACAGTCCGTCTTAGACTTTTGAGCGGCACGAGTACCTGTATCTGGTTGGTGTTGGGTCCCGTGACTTGGCGCCGTGTACGAGTGTACCTTACCGTATGGCGGGGGGCGCAGCAGCCCACCGCAGGCCCATGACGCTTTTCGGTTTCGCTGTCGCCGACTTGCCACCGCCCCCGCCGTCCTCCTTGACTCGATTCTCAACAATTTGCTGCGGCTACTTGGGATTACAGACACCGCCAAGCTGAGATTGGTTACCCAGACGCCGCCGGCAAAGTCAAAACGGAAGGACAGTGCTGACAGACCTCGTCCGTAACCACCACCCTCGTATATATTCACTCCTCCATGCCCACCCTCAGTCAACACCTTTTGAAATCGGATTCCAATATCTAGACAAACAGGAGCAACATCCCCACGAACAAACCACGAACAAACCAATATATCAGCCTTACTGGGACTTCTCCTCTCGCCACGCTATAACGCAACATCTGTACTACAAGCACCATGACGACCCAGTCAAGTCCACAGTCCTCGCGGACATCCTCTCGCTCACGCACCCCTCTCAGCCTCGATATCTCCGCAGTCCCGCCTCTCCATCAACCTACTCCTCCATCCAACACCCTCATTATAACAAACCTGAACGACCTGGAAATATTCCGGCCCGATAACCTCCAAACCATCAGAGACCTCGTAAACTCCTCGGCGCCTATACACTCTTGGGCACCTCTAAAATCCTTCCGCCGCATCATCGTATCCTTCTTTGAAGAGGAGTCAGCAATCCGCATACGGCAGATCCTCGATGGCGAACCCATTATGGGCGAGTGTGTGAAGGTGTATTTCGGCCAGCCAACATCCATAGAGACAAAAGACGAGCACCTTCCCCTACCAGACGCTGGCAAGCTCTTCTTCATCTCTCCTCCGCCATCCCCACCACACGGTTGGGAGGTGAAGCTTGAAGACGCACCAAACAAGCAGGTCCACGCAGAGGATTTGGCAGAGGCACTGGCCAAGCTACACCACAGACCGAACACGGATCTCCCATCGTCCCCATTAAGTGAAACCGATGTCGAGGGCCGGAAACGAAGTGGCAGCACCACAATGATCTACCACCCGCAAGACCACGGCGACAGCCCTGCACTGCCAGCCATCGCGGTTGAGGATTTTACCGACGAGCCTGAGTCAAACAGTGATATGGATATCGATAAGCCGATTTTGGCGCACACTTCAAGACCACCCGTCGAGCTGATGTAGGGGTGATCAAATTGGCATTTTAGTTTAGGCGTTGAGGCAAGCATTGCATTGGAGGCATTTTATGTGGATGGCGTTACGCGGTGACATACTGGTTAGGGCGATTCCCAACTATGAGCTGTCGTCAACTATGTTGGCTGTATCGGAATAATAAAATATTTATAACCCGTTCATACTATTTGCGTCTCGTTTTTATTTACTCGATATCGGTGACTGCCACCGGGAACAAACTTCACTAGAGAGACGTAAACTAACGGCGCAATTGTTTCCGGCGCTCTTGTAAGAGACCAACTTTCCTAAGCATAATAGTAGATGGAACATGTAGATTAAGTTTCTCAATTCATATACATTGTTGCATCTCAACCTAGGTCGCAGCTAGTCTATTGATACACCTCTCCCGTTCTCGAAAACATTCTAACTCTATCTCCCCTCTGATCAAGCCATTTACAAAGTGTCAGTGAGCAGCTTGTTCATCTTCGAGATGCGGGATGAAACGCTGAGGTCAATGGTGCGGTCGCCGATCTCAACAACGAGGCCGCCGAGGATATCGGAGTTGACCTTGTTGGTGACCTTGAGCTTCTTGCCCTGGCCGACGTACTGGGACTTGGCCACAGCAGACTCGAGGCGGGTAAGGGTCTTGTTGTCGAGAGGCTAGTATACCAGTCAGTTTAGATCCACCCGTAATTTTATCGAGAAGGGCAACATACAGTAGCGCTGGTGACAGTCAACTCAATCTCGCCCCTGGCGGCACCCATCAGCTCGCCGAACTTTGTGCAGACACCTTCGAGGAGGGCCAGGCGGTTGTTCTCGGCGAGGGTGTTGAGGAAGTTCTTGACGGTGTCGGCCTTGTCCTGGCCACCGGTGTGCTTCTGGAGCTCAGCGATGATGGCGGACTTGTCCTCGGTCGTGAGGGTAGGTGCCTGCATGATGTTGGAGAGCTTTGGGTCCTTGACATAGATCTCCTGGAGGGAGCTGAGGGCCTTGGCCACTGTCTCGAGAGACTGCGACTTCACGGCAGCAGTGTACTGTGGGAGGTAAATGTCAGCATCGTCACATGCATTAGGGGCCAGCAGGCTGGCGGGCAATTGAGATGACCACCCATTGCATCATGGGTATGGTATTATAGAGATGAATTGACGTACCAGAGCACTGGCATACGTGCCATCGAGGCCATAGAGGGCGACAGGAGGCTTGGTGTCGGCGCTGGAGGCTGGTGTTGCGTAGGAGCGGATTGCCGGCTGAGCGGCAGCTCTGCGCGCGATTGTCACGCGTGTTGCTGAGGTGTTCGCAGCCCGAACAAATGCCCTTGAAACGTTCATCTTGATGACTGCAATTGAGTGCCTGCGTGGGGTGGAAGTAGTCGTCGGAAAGAGATTCGATGGCTGTTGTCCGGCTACACCTAGGTTTTCGAGGTCTTGGCGTCCGGTCCCAAGCCGCATTGACGCGCTAGGTCGAATTGGGAACATGGCTTGGCGAGGGTCCAGATACTACAATTAATATGAATTTGGGATCAGAAAACACTCAAGAGCACGCTGGTTATATGTGAACTATGTCGCTCAACCGCTACTGATATAGCAACTACGTAGGAGCACTGAAGTTGTTCGCATGGATCGCAACGGTCTCCCATTGCGCTATAAATTCTCTTGGTCAAATAGATAGAGCATGTCATCCACCACGGGACCATGAACAGCTTATTCTGCTAATACGCCAGCAACCCCTCCTGTAAACGCCATAATTCCGTCTCTACCCTTTCTCATAACTCCATTCTGCCGTGCAGTCCTAGTCACTCCTGAGCATACTCTCGACCAAATCACCAAGTGGTCCCCAGAAATCCTTGCCGCTAGCTAAGTTGTGCTCATCAATAAAAAGCACGTAGTGCTTGAAGCTTGTGTTCAAATGGGCCTCTAAACCCAGCTCTCTCACAACAGGGTAGTGGTGGCAATATATGTGTGCATACACTCGGTACATTCTCTTGAAAACCTGTCGAATCATCGATGGGAACGACTTTGGGAACGGGACACCTGGAATGATTAGTGGCTGCATTGTTAAATATGCCAAAATGGGTACACTCACCAATGCGGCTTGGGAAGACAGCTTCGTTGTCGATGTTACTCTGAACCCATACCATCAAATGCTCGATGTAGGTCGGGGCTGGCATCTTGGTTGGTCGTTTATAGTTCTCGGAGTCTTGCCAAAGGTATTCAAATCTGTCTCTCGTCAGCACTATTATAAGCCTGCGTTTATGGGCGTATTCACTCGTCTGTGGCTTTCATCTCCGGGCAAGACTGTGGAGAGCAGAACTCTGTTATCGAACCATAGAGTAGATTGATGTGGTTATAGAAATCGACCACTACATGAGGAGTTAGTCCCGTCCTATTTGCAATATTAATGGGCGCATGTCAACATACTATTAACTGCAAGCCATTCGTTCTCATCTTCTCCTTCTGGAAGTTTTACGATCTTCCGGAGGCTACCACCTCCCAGGGTTGCTTCGGCATATTGACGTAGTTGGTAACTACTCGTTCCCTTCGTTGCATTCCTTGGTCTGAACTGGTTTCGGGTTCTTTGGTTTCTGCAAGACTCTTTATGTAAGCTGGGAGAAATATATGCAGCAGCTTCAGGACTTGGGGAAAATAGCTCCAGGCCATAGTTCGCAACACTGCCAATGACAAGTGCTCAGTTGCGAATATAAAAAGGGCTCTGGGAGCGGCAAAACTGGATATGAAAAAGCATATTTGAATGCGATGGTAGTACTGACACTGTGGTTATGAAGGAAGTCATCTTGCTTGCCCGCTTGGTGGGGTGAGCCCCGAATCTAACATCCCAGCCGTTAGCACAGCAATTGATGAACAAACTCACACAAGAGCAAAGGAATATAAAGGCGCAAAAGGTGTGTAAACAATTATGAGGGAAGTTAAATACCTTGAGCAAATAGAAACCTCGAGACCTTCGTTCTTTGAATTTGGGATCGGACGTGGGTGAGTTGCAGTTCTGTTTACTTGTGAACCCTGCCGGGCAGAGCAACAATCATACTACGTACGATAGACAGGGGTTGTCCCTTGCGCCTAACATATTAGGCATAACACTCTGGACCTGGTCTCCTCGTACCTCACGAGGGTTCCCTTTGGCTTCTTTAACAATGGTTGCATCCCTTCCTGCGTCCCATTATTCAGAATTTATTGAATAATATAACTATGTTAATTTATCAATTAAATACAGCGCGCCTCCAATTGCATCCATGAGCGCCGTCACCAAGCTCCTTCGAGTGGAAGGAGCGATCTTAAACAGACCCCTAAGATGCCTCCGCCGACTTCAAACATTCGAGTCTGCGTAGAGTGGTCACAATCGACAGTATTCGCAGGCGAGGAAGTCGGATGCAAGATAACATTTAAGAATATCGCCGCCATACCAGGGACCCCACGCATACCGTCGAACCTCTCTGGAGCCCATGGGCCATCCCCATTGGGAGAACGGCACCGAAAGACAAAGACAACCACCTCCTCACAAATATCAGATGGGCGGGGAAGAGCCAGCAATGTCTCTAATTCACTCTCATTGTCTAACAAACGTGGACATCGTTCAGCATTATCTCTGAATGTTCCGGCGGCAGGGAAATTCCAACAGCCGCCTGATACACGTCTAGGGAATGAGAGTATCTCCGAGACCGCCCCCCGAAGTCAAGGCCATAGCCACCGACGATCCGTTTCGATCATATCCTTAGGAGCGAACGAAACTGCCGGCAGTGATATCTCGGGCTCAAATTCAAATGAACCGCCCCGGGTTCCATTCAGGCGGCATGGGAGGGCAGCCAGTCTGCAGATTGTGCCCCGTCGGCCGCATTCAAACGGCAATGGTCCTAAATCAGCATCAGCATCAGCGCCGCCCCATAGGTCGGCAACCCAGCCATCGCCACTGTTCCAGAACCATTCCTTGTCGGATATATCAACTTTGCGGGGAGAACTTGGACCACATAGAAAGTCAACCAATAGCTTGGACACCCTAACATCTTCAAGCGCACCTGCTACACAAGGATTTAGGACTGCCAGAAGACAAGCGTCTGCGTCGCCTTCCCAACAAGGCTTCAAGTTTCCTAATACTACGTTTCGATTCCCGGCCACAAGTGGCCCAGGAGGTGAGTCGCCATTGGAGGAGGCTGAGAATGACCAGAATGGGCCTATTCATAGCCCAAAAGCGTCCAATAGTCTACTTGCCCCTCCATCCAAAGACGACATGGCTCCTGGACGGGACCCAACCACCCTCTCGGCTCGAATTCTCTCTCCTATGAACAACAACGGCGAAACACCCAGGAGCAGTGGCGAGTTTTACTCTCTGAGTAACAATTCTACCGAAACATTAGCATCCGAATATATTCCTCCTCGCGCAGGGCTCCTCGGATCTCGTTCAGACCATGCTCGCCAGGTTTCAGCAGTCTCGGACGTAAGCCAGTACCGGCCTACTGTCGAAAGTCTCATGATGGGTTATGCACAGATTCAAGGGTCTTTCACCCTTGATGGCTCCTTGATCGACCAGGAACCATTTGAAGAAGTCAAGAGGAAAGGGGTCGTTGGTGGCCAAGGAGGTGGCGTTATTGGCGTCGAAAAAAACAAGAGAGAAAGCGGTTTGCTCCGCGGATTTGGTTGGGGCAATATCAGCGAATCTCTAGGCGGTCTCCTAGGTGGGAGCGACCTCAGTAGTATCAGAGACATGCGAGGAATCGCTAACTCACGATCGGTTCCCCTTTTGTCGACTCCTCAATCCATACTTTTTGTTGACTTGAGATTGGCGCCTGGGGAATCGAAGTCTTTCCAGTATAAGTTCAAATTGCCAAGAGGACTACCGCCCACACATCGAGGAAGGGCCATCAAAATATCTTACCAGTTAGTCCTCGGAACCCAAAGACCTGGAGGATCAAAAGAACAGCAAATAAAGTCGGTGGAAGTGCCATTCAGGGTACTTGGAAGTGTGAATGATCGTGGCGAACTCCTTGGTCACGATCTAATGTCACCATATATAATCTTAAAAGACCAAGCATCTATTCGGTGTATTTCGGGCCAGGCAACCGGCGCTTTGGAACAATCGTCAAAGACAATGGCGTCAAATGGGAAAGCCCAGTCGTCACACGATGAATTTCTCTCTTATGTCGATGACCTATTAACAAGGCCTCGCCAACAACCAGACCTTTCACTCCTTTCTCCGACAGCGCCATTGCAACGACGTCGACTCTCAAGTATACCAGGACCTGCTTCAGCAAAAGAAGCTATAGATATGGCGATACTACGGAGTAACCTTGCAACGGACATGCAGCAGAGTGCAAATCGTTTCGAGATCGCTCGCGGTGGGCAAAGGATTGCCGTTGTCATGCTCGCTCGACCAGCATATCGCCTTGGAGAGACCATCACCGCCATTATCGAGTTTGCAGATGCAGAAATCGCATGCTACGCCGTGCACGCGTCGCTAGAATCCTCTGAAAAGGTAGATCAGTCGATAGCGTTGCGGTCGGACGCCAGTATTAACCGTGTCACTCGTAAAACGCACGCCTCGCATTCAGAATCAGCATTGTTTGCGAGGAGAATCGTGTTCTCTCCATCAATACCCGTTGCTTCAACACCAAGCTTCATCACCAGTGGCGTGTCCTTGGATTGGAAGATTCTAATTGAGTTTGTAACTCCACGGGTCGATCGCACAAAGGAGGGGAACCCTACTTACGACTCAGACTTGCTGGAAGAGGTTTCGCGAGATGATCGTGGTGTTGTCTTAGCAGCCGCAGAGACGTTAAACTGTGAGAGCTTTGAGATTGCGGTGCCTCTCCGTGTTTACGGCGCCGTAAGTTCAAATGACAAAGAGGGCGTGGAAGAGCATAAGGTATGACGAGCCTGTACCAATGAGGATAACAGATGGATATGCAGCGTATGAATATTATCGTGAGGTCCCTAGAATAGAGTAATTAGTGCCTTCGAGGCGGATTTGATAGAAGTTATTACTACACTTTACGTCTACCCGTGTTATTTTGTTGCCAAGGGAACGAACAGGTTGTTGAGTGGGCAGAGCGTGGATTAGATATCGGCAAATCTTCATCCGACACCCTCAGGTCTGGCTGTTCCGTAAAAGAGTAAATACATGTTAATTAAACCAACGGCGATATTAATATTAGATAAGTACTGTACCCAGAAGACTGGTTGTTAGAATCGTCGTGCAGACTCCAAAGAGCTTATAGTTCTTCCACCCCGGAATTGCAGGCAATATATGTAATCACCTCCACCCTCTAAAACACTTCGCTTGGTGAACAAACTGCCAGCCTTGCCCCACCATCAAGGACCTTCCCAACTTCACCAGGATTAATGACCACAGCCGCATCTCTCTTTCATTACAGAATCCTTCCAGCACAAGCTGCACCGAAATATTTACTTTTAGAGCTGGCAACATCTTAAGCTCCTCTGCGAATACCACCACGACAGTCGTCGAATCGTTGACGCCATGGCGCTATCCATCGTCGAGCTGGACGCGACCGTCCGAACCTTCTATGAAGGCCGAGGAGAGCAGGTTAGTTAGCAGGCATCTCCTGGCACTCATAATCGTCTCGAAATGGTCACTAATTCATTGATGAATAGCAAAAAGCTGCTCAGGCTACGATGAACCAGGTAAACCGTTCCCCGCCTCACGGAGCTTCGGCCAGCAGCTAATATCCCGGCATAGTTCAAAGAAGATCAAGATGCTTGGCTGCTTGTTGATAAGATACTTCAAGAGGCTACATACCCACAGACAAAGTGTATGGCCCGGGCCCCTTGTGATGGAGCTATTGCAGGGCGCGGCTAACGGATACAGACCTCGGCTTACAGGTGCTCGACAATGTGATTATGACGCGTTGGAAGGTCCTACCAAAGGAGCAGTGTCAAGGTTTGCCCTCTCTACTGGTCTTTCATTCAGCTCGACGCTGACTGTGACCAGGTATCCGCAACTTTGTGGTTAACTACATCATCCAATGCTCCTCGTCGGAGGAGTCTTTGAAGACGCAGCGGACCCTTCTCAACAAGCTCAACCTCGTCCTTGTCTCCATCCTCAAGCAAGAATGGCCTCACAACTGGCCTACGTTTATCAACGAGATCGTTTCGTCCTGCCGCACGAGCCTGTCTATCTGCGAGAACAACATGTCTATACTACGCTTGCTTTCAGAAGAGGTGTTCGACTTTTCGGCCGATGCCATGACATCTGCAAAGACCAAGAACCTAAAAAGCACCATGTGCCTCGAGTTCTCGTCGATTTTCTCGCTGTGCAACGAGGTTTTGACTACAGCCAATCAACCTAGCCTCATCAAGGCAACCCTCGAGACACTACTTCGGTTCTTCAACTGGATCCCCTTGGGCTATATATTCGAGACGCCGATTATCGACACCCTCCGTACTCGATTCCTGAAGACACCTGAGTTTCGAAATATTACACTGAAGGGGCTCACAGAAATCGGTGGTCTGAAAACCGAGGGCCATGGCCTGTACGACGAGAAGCAGGTGCAAATGTTCACCGAGGTTTTAACCACCATTTCGGAAATCATTCCCCTGTCGCTAGATTTGAAGTCTACGTACAGCTCCAGCAATTCAAAAGATCAGGAGTTTATCCAGAACTTAGCGCTGTTCCTGTGCAACTTCTTCTCTGTGCACCTTAATCTCATCGAAAACTTACCGAACCGAGACTTCCTCACGCATGCGCACTTCTATCTCATTCGCATTTCTCAGATAGATGACCGCGAGATATTCAAGATCTGCCTAGAGTACTGGACGAAGCTTGTTCAGGAATTATATGAGGAGATGCAGTCGTTACCGATTACAGATGTGAACCCCTTGGTCAACATGGGCGTCGGCGGTCTGTCCAATGGTGGAGCATTGAACCCGAATGTTCTGGCAAATTACCCATTACGAAAGCACAAGTACAACGAAGTGCTTTCAAACTTGAGGACGGTCATGATTGAGAAGATGGTTCGACCAGAAGAGGTTTTGATCGTAGAGAATGAGGAGGGAGAGATTGTTCGAGAATTCGTCAAGGAGAGCGACACGATTCAATTATACAAGACAACGCGCGAGTGTCTGGTTTACCTCACGCACTTGGACGTCGTTGATACCGAAAGTATCATGACCGAGAAGCTGTCTCGACAGGTTGATGGCAGCGAATGGTCATGGGCCAACTGCAATACGCTATGCTGGGCTATCGGATCGATTTCAATGGCCATGAATGAAGAGACCGAGAAACGTTTCTTGGTCACCGTCATTAAAGACCTCCTTGGCTTAACGGAAATGAAGAGAGGGAAGGACAACAAAGCTGTCGTCGCCAGTAATATCATGTATATTGTTGGACAGTATCCACGCTTCTTGAAGGCTCACTGGAAATTCTTAAAAACCGTTGTGAACAAGCTCTTCGAGTTCATGCACGAATCACACGAGGGTATGTGATGACATTCTAATCAACGCGACCCTAGCTATGATTTTTCTCCATGATGCTAATAATTTAATAGGGGTTCAGGATATGGCATGCGATACATTTATCAAAATTGCTCGGCAATGCAAGCGCCACTTTGTTGCCCTCCAGCCGGGCGAGCAAGAGCCGTTTATTGAGGAGATCGTGAGGACAATGCGGAAAATCACCTGCGACCTATCTCCTCAGCAAGTTCATACATTCTACGAGGCATGCGGTTACATGATCGCTGCCCAGCCACAGAAGAATGCCCAGGAGAGGCTGATTGCCGAGCTGATGTCTTATCCAAATGCTGCTTGGGACACCATTATCGGTCAAGCTACGGCAAATCCAGCAATATTGCAGGACGGAGATACGATTAAGGTCATTGGCAACGTCATGAAAACCAACGTGTCCGCCTGCACATCTATCGGAAGCTATTTCTACCCTCAGATTGGAAAGATATACCTCGACATGCTTTCCATGTACAGGGCGACAAGTCAGATGATTTCGGAGGCAGTGGCTAGGGATGGTGAAATTGCTACCAGGACGCCCAAGGTCCGAGGGCTCCGCACGATCAAGAAGGAGATCTTGAAGCTTATCGAGACCTATGTCGAGAGAGCGGATGACCTCGAAATGGTACGCACCAACATTGTGCCTGCCCTATTAGACGCCGTCTTGGTCGATTACAACCGCAACGTGGCAAACGCGAGAGACGCTGAAGTCCTGAAGGTCATGTCCATTATCATTCAAAAGCTCTCTGGCCTTATGGAAGATCAAGTTCCGGTCATAATGGAGAACGTCTTTGAGTGCACCCTAAACATGATCAACAAGGATTTCTCCGAGTTCCCAGAGCACCGTGTTGAATTCTTCTCTCTGCTACGCGCAATCAACATGCACTGCTTCCCCGCACTTCTCAAGTTGGATAACCGGCAATTCAAGTTCGTCATCGATTCATGTATGTGGGCAAGCAAGCACGACAACCGCGAGGTCGAATATGCGGGCCTCAACATGTGTCTCGAGCTCATTACAAACATGGCCGACACTGACCCGCAGACTTCGAACGCTTTCTTCCAGCAATTCTTCCTTCCTATTCTCCAGGATGTCTTCTTTGTGCTCTGCGATAATGACCACAAGGCTGGGTTCAAGTCGCAGTCAACACTTCTATCTCGGATGTTCTACTTCGTCCACCCAGGTGACGGCACCCAACCTAAGATTCAGGGCCCCATCTATCCCCCCGACCAAGCCCCATCAGGCACCAGCAACAAAGACTTCCTCGGTGGATTCGTAGCAAACCTGTTGCAGACCGCATTCACAAACTTAGCTCCGTAAGTCCCCCAACTCCCCAGTTTCCATCACATCTACTAACCAAACTTCAGTCTCCAAATCAAGTCCTTTGTCGAGGGTCTCTTCACCCTGAACCACTTGACCGATAAGTTCAAGCTCAGCCTGCGCGACTTCCTGATCCAGCTCAAGGAGTTCTCGGGCGACAACACGGACCTCTACGCTGAAGAGAAGGAGCAGCAGGAGACGGCCGCGCGGGCTGCCGAGCGCGAACGCCTGTCAAAGGTTGGTGGGCTCTTGAAGCCATCTGAGCTCGATGAGGATGATGAGCTATAAATGGACGAGCTGTAGGGACTGCAGGGCCGCGCATCACCAGCGAGCTATGACAAGAGCGCCACTTTGTCGTCTGCCGACGGGAGGGTGCGGTTCTGTCGTGGTGGGGTTGGGGGGCGTAGGGTAGCGACGTTCGTTAGACCCCCAGGTCTCTCGACGGTCCGAAGGTACTGCTCTATGATAATGAGGGCGTTCATAAGTTCCGCTTTGTTTTTGAGTCTGAAAAATTGGGGTAGTTTTCTGCCGGGCCCCGATGATTTTTTTCCTTTCTAGAGTTGAGTTGGGGTCTCTCGATTTGGGGGACAGTTTCCGGTGCGAGCGGAGGAAGGGCCGTGGTGGTGTGAGGAGGGGTCACGATGGATGCCGATTTTTCCGATGGTGTATGTAGTGCCAGGAAAAGATTACTCGCACAGTGGTAGTTAAGGTAGTAAATGATACCGTTGATTGACGTTTCATCGTCGATGCAGTTTATTATAAGTCTAGTTTTTAATTTACTCGTACGGTGACAGTGATGTTGTATGTGTTGTTCGTCAACTCGATCAATTATAAGTCTGGTTTTTAATTTACTCCCACTGTGGCAGTTGATGTGATGCCATGGGTTAATGCGCTGTTCGTCAATCCGATTTATTAGGAGTCCAGTTTATTATTTGCTCGCACAGTCGCAGCCACGGTAGTAAATGATGGCGTTGGTTGGCCTTTTATTCAACTCAATCTATATCTCTACTTTTTATTCATCTTTAGTCACATTTTTTTAATTCGCTAGGGAATAATCACAATATTCACTACCGATTTTTATTATTAAAAAAATGAGTATTATGACCCTTCTAGATAATATAAATGAAATAGAATAAAAACGACGTCTCTTGCTCTAAAAAGGGTTGGGTATGAGGATCCCAAAGTAATAGGGGTATGCAAGTTATACCGCAACACTAAAAATGAGAATCCACACCCGTGTGAGTATAACCCTTTATTTGTCCAAATAGGGGTAAGATGAGAAGGGGACAACATTTCTAGGTTTCATGAAGTGCATACTTCGATGACAGCTACACCTCGGCCACAGGGCGCGCCGTCCGACTTAGAGAATCGAATCAACGTCATGGTCGTTTAGATAACCTATCCTGAACTTCATTTAAGCATAACACCAAAAAATATGTAGATGGTGACGTATGAGCATTAGCTCGTCTTCCTTCCACCTCGCAGCCTTCAAAGTTGTTCTTTTATGTCTCTTTTCTACATTTAATCCTACTCGATCGTACTTGTTCCTCTTAATCCATCGGATCTCTTGTTGATCTGCATCGATCGATCTTACTCGATCATTGTTACCTTCCACATATCAAATCCGTTACCGCTTTCCCATCCACCTAACTACCCCCCTCCGCAGCAACCATGCGCCCAGGCCTCTCCGAACTCGTCCGCGCCTCAGCAACCTCCCTCCCCCCCATAACCGACAAGGCATTCCCCCAACACTTCGACTTCCTCTCCCGCCACCGCATCGTCCTCCTCGGCGACTCCTCACACGGCACCTCCGAATTCTACGCCGCCCGCGCAGCCATCACGCAGCGCCTCATCTCGCACCACGGCTTCACCACCGTAGCACTCGAAGCCGACTGGCCCGACGCCGAATGCCTCGACCGGTACGTGCGGCAGCGTCCCGGCCCAAGCACCGAGCTGAAGGAGCACGAACCCCCCGATGCGCCGTTTGAGCGCTTCCCGACGTGGATGTGGCGGAATCGCGAGATGCAGGAGTTCGTGCACTGGCTGCGGGATTGGAATGAGGGTCAGCTGAGCACGGATCGCGCGGGCGTGTTTGGGTTGGATTTGTATAGTATGGGCAGCTCGAGGGACGCGGTGACGAGGTATCTCGACTCGGTGGATCCGGTGATGGCGGAGACGGCGAGGCGGCGGTATGCGTGTCTTGACCCGTGGGTTGAGGATCCGGCGGAATATGGCATTGCGTCGATGATGTCTCCGAAATTCCGGTCCTGCGAAAATGAAGTCTCTTCGGTGCTGCAGGACCTCCTGCAACGGCGTCTCGAGTACGCAGCTGCCGTGGGCAATGGGGAGGAATTCCACAGCGCAGAGCAGAATGCGCGCTTAGTCGCGGACGCGGAAATGTATTACCGCTCGATGTTCTACGCTGATGAGAAGAGCTGGAATCTACGCGATGGGCATATGTTCAATAGCCTCTCCCGCCTATTGAAGTTTCGCACCGGAGGCGTGGTGGTATGGGCGCATAACAGCCACTTGGGGGATGCAAGGCATACGGATATGACGAAGCGGGGGGAGTTGAATCTGGGACAGCTGTGTAGGGAGAAATACGGAAACCAAGTTGCGATTCTGGGGTGCGGAAGCCATGATGGCACCGTGGCAGCGGCGCATGATTGGGACGGGGATATGGAGACCATGGACGTCGTCCCCTCTCGCGCAGACAGCTGGGAGAGAGTTGCCCACGACACGGGGCTGGATAGCTTTGTGCTTAATATCCGCGATGCGGGCTTGCACAATGAGAGGTTAAAAAGGAAGCTGGAGGAGCAGAAGATGGAGCGGTTTATAGGGGTTATTTACCGCCCGGAGACGGAGCGGCAGAGCCATTACAGTAAGGCTGCGTTGGGGAAGCAGTTTGATGCGTATCTGTGGTTTGATCGGACGGGGGCGGTGAGACCGTTAGAGAAGAAACAGTTGAAGACGCCAGTGGGGTTAGAGGAGACATACCCCTTTGGGTTGTAGGTCGAGGAGAGAGATGTAAGGTATATGTTTTCTCTAGTCCTTTTATTCTTTCTCGCTGCAACGGAAACAAGTGGAGGCAAATACGAGGTAGGCAAGGACAGTAGAAGAGGGGATGAGGAGACGCTGACATTTCCTATTTATACATAGTATACACTACCTATCTTTTAACATCTCACTGCCTCTAAAAAGAGGGTTGATCAATCGTACTGTCTGTGTATGTGATATGTGGGTTCCTGGGAATATTTTGGCGTGTGGCAAATAAAACCCATTCCCGTAGTGGTATATGTAGCGTCATAACCCTTCCCTCCCATCAAAAACGGATCCGAACTGGTGTATCGGTAACATATCCGCCTCTCATGATCATTGATCAGAAGCCCGCGGTTGCGCGGGGTTCGACTCCCCGGTTCGGAAATCTTCAGAACCATCTACTCTCAAGTAGATAAGCGTCATATTTTTTTTGCCTTTTTTTTTGTATTTTCTATACATTGCTTTTTAAATTAGGCTTTTTTTTAAGGGCTGCTGGTTTAATCTATATGACCTTGGAGCGTGGGGGAGGCTGTATTGCCTTTTTTGTGTCTGTGACCCCGCCTATGCTGCTCCCCGAAAAAAAATTAAAAATTCTGATGTCCAAACAAGGCTGATATCACGTGCGCAGGGCGCTTACTCAAACAGCTTTGTCTGTCTCGGTGTGTGTTGGTTGTTGACGGGAGCGGGAGGTACACAGGTACTCAGCCTGGCTGCCACCCAGCTAAATAGAGTGCCAGCCTTCCCATCCTTCCCAGCCTTCCCAACTATCCTAAATATAGTACCCTCGTGCTGCATGAAGGGACGATAACTCTACTACTAACCGTACGATGCATGGTAAATCACGATAATCGTGGATCGTGGTAATCATTACCAACCCCGCTCACTGTCAATGGCGTCTACTGCGCCTGCAGCTATTTAGCTGAAATAGTCAAAAAAAGTAAGATTATTGCCAGCGAATCCTTGATCCTTCCATCCTTCCATCCTTCCAAGAGAATGTTACCACTACTACCGTATACTACTGTGGCTAACCTCACATCAGCTTACGACTGCTTTCGGCGCAGACGTCAATTGTTCCGGTCGCTCCGCTCACGCTGCATCAACAGTGGCTTGGCTGGTATGGCTGGTACTCAGCATGTTGTGATACTGTGTGTACCCGCCCTGTTTACTCCGTTTACACACAAATAAACACACCAACAAATACACATAACTATTTTATTCATTCCTCCTCTTGAAATTAATTTATACAGATTATTCATAACCCTCTCCCCTGTGCCTAAACTGCCGCAAATACCACGCTGCTACTATCCACTACAACGGCAGCCAAGAACGCCGTTGTGGGTGTCTGGTGGGTACCAGACTGTAGCATGTACACCCTGTACTCCCCTCCTACCTCCCTACGGAAGGCTGTGTCGGCTGGGCGCTATGTTGATAACCAACCAAACCTCAAACCTGAGACTTGGGTCTCCCCAAACCAAAACTCAACCTCTCTCTCTCTCTCTCTATTATGTTGTGCTGTTCCCTCGTTCCTCTCTACACATCCTTACTTTGTTGATATTCTCCCATCGTTTTACAGCATTTATTATTCCTTTGTCGCTCGTTAAATCAAAGGCTTCGAACGCCTGAAACAGACAGACCCCTAGAGCGCCAGGACCACCACATCTTGCTGAAGATAAAACGACCAACAAACGCTCGCTGCATGACCGGTACATAAGTGCTATTTAATCGCCCTGGGGTTGGGCTATTCGTCCGTTGTTCGCCGATCGGATCAGTGTATATAGCGTCATATTCTCTGCGTTATGAGGTTATTAAGATGCGTTGCGGCGGCTCTCGTCAGCGCCAGCTTCTCCCATATCGCCCAAGGTATGTTTACCAACATCAAATAATTATTCAACGAGCAGCTACTGACACAATGATCTAGCACATTCGGTCAAGCGAGCTCCTCTCTCATATCTCTCGATTGTCGATGAGCCGGTAATACACACGCCGTCGCATCATGTACATGCGTATTCATCTTTCGATCTTTCATTCCATCTGCATGACCGACAGCAGTATATCAAGCTGACGCTGGCGCCCAACGACGACGTCATAGCCGAAGGGGCAACGGTGAATTATGTTGGGGCTGATGGGCAGGTGCGGGAAGTGGAACTGATAGAGCGGTCGGATCACAGGGTTTTCAAAGGCCATGCGTGGGTTCGCACTCACGAGGGTACACAATGGACCCATGCTGGGTGGGCGAGAGTGGTGATACATCGGGACGGCGTGGATCCGCTTTTCGAGGGTGCGTTCAGGATCGATGGGAACCATCACCATATCCACCCGAGGAATTCATACATCGCGACGAAGCATGAGTTGGATCCGTATGTGGAGGATGACCGGGAGGACCTTATGATTGTCTGGAGAGATTCCGACATTACGCCTGACGAACCTAACAGAGGAGAGCTCAAGAGGGATTTGAATACGGGATCGTGCCTGTCGGATGATCTCACATTCAACCTGATGCCCGAGCATCCAGTGTATTCTCAAGTGTATTCTCAGTCTACTATCTTGAGGAAGGGCGAATCCTTCTGGGGATCCATCTCGTCGGGATCGATATTCGGCAGGGACATCGACGCCACCGGAAACCTGCCTGGAAACGGAGCGGCTGTCAACCTACTGAATAGCATTGGAAATCCGGCCGGCTGCCCCACCTCTCGAAAGGTCGCCCTGGTTGGAATCGCAACGGACTGTACATATACCGCCTTCTTCAACTCGACGTCCTCAGTAAGATCCAACATCATCACGCAGATGAACTCGGCGTCGGTGCTGTACGAGGAGAGCTTTAACATCTCTCTGGGCATCCAGAACCTCACAATCACCGACGCTGCATGCCCAGGAGTCTCGCAGGTCAACACACCATGGAACCGAGACTGCAACTCGGGTCTTGAGATCCAAGACCGCCTCAACCTCTTCTCGGCATGGCGAGGCGCAAGCCCAGACACCAATGCCTACTGGAGTGAGTTTAGCATTTCCTAATTGATAAATAACTTTCTAACATATCCAGCTCTCCTCACAACCTGCAACACTGGCTCGGCCGTTGGCCTAGCATGGCTCGGCCAAGCCTGCGTCAACACAGCGCAAGCCTCCACCCAATCAGGCTCGAACGACACCGTGTCCGGCGCCAACGTCGTCGTCAAGACGGACACGGAATGGCTCGTCATCGCCCACGAAGTAGGCCACACCTTCGGCGCCGTCCACGACTGCGACTCGACCACCTGCGCGGACGGCAAAACCGTCGCCGCGCAACAATGCTGCCCCCTATCCGCCGACACCTGCCCAGCGGGCGGCAAATACATCATGAACCCCTCGACCAGCCCTGGAATCACCAACTTCTCGCCCTGCAGCATCGGCAACATCTGCAGCGCCATCGGCGGGCAGTCCGTCAAAACTAACTGTCTAACCAGCAACCGCAACGTCCCCACCATCACCGGTTCACAGTGCGGAAACGGCATCGTCGAGATGGGCGAAGACTGCGATTGTGGCGGTGTGTCCGGGTGCGGCGACAATCCATGCTGCAACCCCACAACCTGCAAATTCAAGGCCGAGAACAACGCCGTCTGCGACCCCTCGAACGAGGACTGCTGTCTCTCAACCTGCAAATTCGCCACCGCCGGCACAGTCTGCCGCGCCTCAACCGGCTCCTGCGATCCGCAGGAAACGTGCTCGGGAACCGCGGCGTCGTGTCCAGCGGACGCGCACGCGGACGAAGGCTCGAGCTGCGGTACCTCCGGCGAGGGCCTCACTTGCGCAAGCGGACAGTGCACGTCGAGAGATAAACAGTGTAAGACCCTTATGGGGTCGCAGTACTACCAGTGCAGCGACGACGGGTGCCAGCTCTTCTGCGCGACGGACGCGTCGCAGTATTATTGTGAGGGGTTGACGCAGAATTTCCTTGACGGAACGAAGTGTGGGGGGGGTGGGAAGTGTAGTAATGGCGTCTGTAAGGGGTCTACCGTCGGTGGACGAATCAAGGAGTGGGTGGACCAGCATAAGAACCTCGTTATCGGACTTAGTGCCGGTGTGGGAGGGTTATTACTACTAGCGATTCTGAGCTGTATAATCAGCTCCTGCAAGCGCCGTAGTCGCCGCCGCAAGTACGTGCCGCCGCCACCAGGGGGAGTAGGGTGGGTGCCCCAGGGCCCAGCGAGGGGGTATGCGCCTGTGCCTGCGCCGCCGGTGCAGACGCGCGGGATGCAGCAGCAGGAGCCGATGGGGGAGCCGCCGGGGTACTCGTATGGGGCGGGCGGGCAGGAGTATGATGGGGGGAACGCGTGGAATGTGCCGCAGAGGGCGTATGGGGGGCCGCCGGTGCGGTATGCGTAGTGTCGAGTGCCTTTTGCGGGTCTTGTCTTGTTGGTCTTGTTGTTTTTGCGAAAATAGCATTGGGTTGGCTTGGGGGGATGGAAGGTTGGGTTGGGGCCGGGATTTTTTATTTTGGGGCTTGCATGGATGGGATGGGGTTATACATATTGTTGAGGGAGATAGATGTCCACGGCCTTTTGTATAGGATGGATGAGGTGTGATGAATACCCACGAACGAATTACCTAACTTGTTGTTTCGAAATGTCGTGATTGTCTTGTGTCTTGTGTAAAGCCCCTAAGTCCTCTGACTGAACTCCAATCCCGGAATCCCCAACTCCACGCTGTCAACCCTCAAACCTAAACTTTAACTCAAAACCTGAACCTAAACCTAAACCTAAACCTCAGAACCAAACTCCAAACCCTTGCTCAAATCCACACACCCAACCCACGCCACTCACTCCTTCCCCACCCTCCCCGACCTCCTCGCCTTCGCCTTCTTCGTCCTCGGCGTCGAATCTTCATACCCACACAGCAGCTTCGTGAAATGCAATCTCGTCGACGGAATCGTCTATCATCTCGTCAGACCCAGTCAGTCCATGAAGATAAAAAGGGGGAAGATAAAAGGGGAAAGGGGGAGGGGAAGGGGGACGAACATCCTGCCTAGCCTGCGCATGCATCATCAATAGCTCGGGACAATCCAATATCGTCGCCGCCCACCTCCTTCGTTCGACCGCCTCGTAGGAGTCATCTGTGTAGTTCACTCTCCTAGACACGTATTCATTAGCCTTCTCATCCTCTCATCCTCCCCTCTCCCCCCTCCCCT
>JPKC01001880.1:0-43080 GCA_000750925.1 Pseudogymnoascus sp. VKM F-4518 (FW-2643) | reverse complement strand
CTCAACCCCCTCCACGCCGCCCCCGACTTCCTCCCCTCCTCCACAATCTCCCCAACCCCATCCAACAAATTCTCCTCAGCAACACCAATCTCCATCTGCAACTTCAGCATCCACTTCTCCCACGCCCATCCCCCTACAAGTCCGGTAATGCTCGCCGCATCCGCCGTGCTCCCCTGTACCATAGCCTCCAACTCCAGCTTCCGCTCAACACCCATGCTATCCCTGCTCACCGGCCTCTGCACCGGTGTCGGCGTGCCCATTGGCAGCACCATCCACGCGCGCTTGACGCCCACGAAGCCCGCGCGCGACAGACGACCCAGCCATGCCTTAGTGGGCGTGGCGTCGTAGCCGCGGGTCTTGAGGGAGAAGCCGAACTCGACGGACTTGGCCTGCCCGAGGGGGCCGGCGTTCATGATGTCCGAGTCGAGGAGGTTGAACTCGAGGTAGCCGCCGGGCTTGAGGATGCGCATGCACTCGGCCAGGCAGGCATCGTACTCGTCCTCGCCGTTCTCGGAACACGCCTTGAGGATGTGCGCGAGGTTGCGGGCGGAGATGAGGTCGAATTGGTCGTCTTTGAAGGGCAGGCTGGTCAGCTTGTTGACGGTCACCTGGCGGTGGTTGGCGGGGCCGTGGATGTTGGAGTTGGACAGCTGGCGCGATGCCTTGGTGCTGACGGTGTACACCTTTGTATTGGGGTACTCGGTCGCGCAGTGCCATGCCCAGTCGCAGGTGGCTTGTCCGCCGAGATCGAGAATGCGAGCGCGATCGCGTGGGGTTCCGTTGGCAGTAGGTCCCATGCGCGACAGGCGAGCAAGCTTCTTGGCCACTGGTAAGGCGATCAAGCGGCCTCCGTTGAGCATCTTGAGTGCAGTGACGTTCCACGTCGCAGCGCTCATCTGCTCCTTGGCCTCTCTCTCCTTATCAGCCTTGATCTTAGCCGGGTCCTCGGGCGCGGTCTCGTCGCCGCGGGCGACATTGGACGACATGCGCTTCTTGGCGCTCATTGGCAAAACGCTGAGTTGGAACTTGCCGAGCAGCTGGTTGCGGTATGCCTCGGGGAAGTTTGTGCGCTGGATTTGCAGAGCCTCGAAGCGGGGCGTGCGGTGAACAAAGGTATCACGGTAACGCGACACGGCAACAAAGGTGCGGAAAGAGCGGAAGTACGCGGACTCCAGGCGGGTGAGTTGAGGAAGGGGGCGACCGACCACGATGCTGACACCGAGGGCTGCCGTTGGGACTTCCGAGAAGCGGACGGTCTTCTTCTTCAGTGTAGTCTCGCTGTCGGACTCCGTAGTGGCTTTGGCGCCGCGAGTTGCGACTTGGGAATCGCGCCTTTGAATGGCTACCTCGTCGTCACGCGCCTCGGTTGGGTTGATCAGAGCAGAAAGGTAGGAGGTTTGGGCAGTAAGCCACAGCTGGGTGCGATCAAAGTGCTCCAATGAATCCTCGTTGAGCTTGCGGACGTAGGTAACGTCGTAGTCTGCAATGATTTCGGTGGCGGTGATCTCTTCGATAGGAGAGTCCAGGCCCTTGACGGTCTCCTCGGAATTAGTCTTCACGAGGATTGGGCGAGCAGTTGGGCATCCATCAGACATTGACTCGTTCACTTCGACGATGCGCTCAATTGGCTCGGACATCCATGGCGTCTTGTAAAAGTGCTCTGCTGTCGCCGAGGACGGGGGAGCTTCGTTGTCGGCATTGGAAGGCATGATGTGCCATGTGTGTCTGGAGACACTCGACAAGCTGGCAAAGAATCCTCCTGGGGAGGGGATCTCGATGGCTGTCAAGCTGCTCATCGACCGTTGCTGCTCAGGCGACAGAATAACAGAGTTGTTCCTGTGGATGCTGGTGTTGATTGGTGGTGGGCTCTGCTGCATCTCCGTTGTTGGTGATCGGATTGGAAACTCAATCACCTGCTCGGGAATGTCGTACATATCATCCATTGAAAGGGCTTGGAGGGTCGCCATAGCCGCAGGCTGTAGCTGAACTCCTCCCCATTGATCAACGTCGTCGTCGTCCTCATTTCCGGTGTTTGGAGTAGGAGGCGCCGACATGAGAGCCATCTGCTCGGAAGTCAAGCTTCCATCGAGCGAGGGTGGGGCTGAGGATGACGGTACCGCGAGCGCGGACTGTTCTGCGAGGTATTGGAAAACAGCAGGAGACATTGGCACCTTTGGGGGTGGTGTTGGGGGAACAGGCGAGGCTAGTTTCTTGAATGCAGCCATGGCCTTCCATTCTTCATTCGATTGGGGAATGATGAGAGAGGGTAGCGAGTTGCGTTGCCGGGACGAAGCTGTCGACTTGCGAGAGCTTGTCTCCCGAACTATTGAAGAGCGGGCCAGGCGGGCCTTGTAGGAGTCTTCTTCGTCAGATGAGACGTCATACAAGTCGTCGAAATCCGTGGCTTGAGTGCCAACGCTATCTCTGGTCCATGGCCCGGACGAGGTTTGCGAATACTCGCTGTCGGCGGGTGAGGAGGGCGAAGCAGGCATGAGTGGAGCGATCATGAAGTGGTTTCCTCTGGGTGTTGGGAAATGGTCGCTCAACGGAGAGCGCCAGTCTGACCAGTTTTGGACTTTCGAGGACGGCGATCCACGCCGTCCGCGATCATCATCTCTATCGTCACTTCCTCTCGTTGATTCTTCATCGTCTTCCATTATAGTATTAAGTGAGCGTCGTCGCCGTGGAGCCTGCACAGGCGACGGAGCTTCGTATGTAGCAGCTGGTAAGAAATCTAGCGAAGCCATTTTGACGTAAGAGAACCTGAAAAGGCGACAACTGTATGTGTTTTGGTTTGTCTATGCAACTGATACTGAAAATGTTGACGCGCAGCGTCGGGAATAAATATTACAAGCGATAGGATGCTTCGATCAACGAAGACTTCACACAAACAAAACAAATAAACTGACACTCAAAAAACACACGACGACGAAGATGAGAACGGATGAATAGATGGGTAACTTGGTAATGGGGCCAAAGGAACGTTTATACAACCAATGTTTCTTCGAACGACTTACAGTAGCGCTGAGCGTAAATGGGTGGGGCGGTAATGCGCACATCCCGTCAGCGGTAGCGACCCGATGGAGACCATCTGCGAGACCAAAACGGCACTTGCGCCTCGATGTGTGTGTGGTATGGACGAGCTGGCGGCCGAGGAGCGTCGAAACTAGCAAATGAAGCCAGCGATCTGTTTGAACGGGACAAGTGGTGCGAGGTCATGCTGATCGGTGGCATCCAATGGAGACGGAAGAACAGGGGGAGTTCGCAGACATGACAGGCATCACACAGTAGGGTTAAAGTAATAATAGAATCAATAGCATGGAGAGGCGTCGACTTGCGCCGAAATGTGTTGAGTTGCTGCCACACCTTTGAGCTCATTGGCGATTGCGTGCATATGTTTGGACGAATCATGGAGACCGACGGGTATGCAACCGCCCTGCGGGCGCCAAAAAATAGACCTCAGTGTGACCGACCTTTGATCTACGTCTAAACGACCATTACCGACGATGAACTGACCTTTGAGCTGGCCATAGTTATCTGGAGAGGCGAGAGTAAGTTTGCTGTATGCACGGGAGTATGCGCGGGAGGAAGGGAGCATGCGAGATACCTACATTGCATTGATATACCAAAGTATGAAGTATAAAAGGTGCAGGTAAATTCTAGGTCCTGTAGGTCCTGAGGCGCAGAGTAGCATCGCATTATGCACTTTTCCAACAATAGATACAGGAAGGAAGGGAGGAAGGGAGGTGCATACACGTGTATGTGTGTATGCACTGTATGAAGGTAAGTATGTTTGGAGTTGGGGGTTTGAAGAAGAAAGAGCGATTGTTGTTTGTCGCCGACAGATAGTTATGGTACTTGAGTTTATATGAAGTTCCTATGCTATGGTCAGGTACCATCACTAAGCGTGGTACGTGTGGAGAGAAACTGGCATGTCTGCCTCATATACAAGGCCACTAACCATCCATACCCCACCAATTTCTCCGTCCCTCCAAGCTACCCCTCCAAGCGCTTTCTTGCCGCTGCGTCATCTCCACATCCAAACCTCTCTACGCGCTCACTTTTTATTTCGCGCCGAACCACCGCGTCTTACACCACTCACCACTCACCAGTGACCCAAGCCACTGTCCTTCCCAATCTCCCTTTCTCCCCTAACCTCCATCCACCATGTCTCCTCCCGCCATCATCGCGCCCTCCATCCTCGCCGCCGACTTCGCTGACCTGGGCGCGGAGTGCTCGCGCACCATCAAACAGTACGGCGCGCAATGGCTGCACATCGACATCATGGACGGCCACTTCGTGCCCAACATCACCTTCGGCGCCCCCGTCGTCACCAAGATCCGCTCGCACGTCGACCGGCCCGCGACCGCCAATGCCACGGGCACCTTCGACTGCCACATGATGGTTGCTGAGGTGAGTTGTCCGTCCCGTGCACGCTCGTGCTCATACGGTTTAGAGGCGAGGAGTTGGGCTGGGCTGATGGGAGACATAGCCCAAGAAGTGGGTCAAGGACTTTAAGAAGGCGGGCTGCGATCTGTACTGCTTCCATTACGAGGCTGCTATCGATTCTACGGCTGCGGAGTCGCCGGAGGAGACATCGGATAAGAAGACCAGCCCGAAGGAGCTTATTAGGTTTATCCACGAACAGGATATGCAAGCTGGCATTGCAATTAAGCCTAATACCCCAGTCGACGTGCTGTGGGATATCCTGGCGAACCCAATTGCGGAGGAGAGACCAGATGTACTATACCTCACCCCTCGACGTGAAGAATATACTTGCTAACGGGCCCCAGATGGTCCTCGTCATGACCGTCGAGCCCGGCTTCGGTGGACAAAAGTTCATGGCCTCCGAGCTACCCAAGGTCACCGCGCTGCGCCAGAAGTACCCAGACCTGAACATCGAGGTCGACGGCGGTTTGGGGCTAGGCACTATCGACCAAGCTGCCGATGCAGGTGCGAATGTGATTGTCGCCGGCTCAGCAGTATTTGGCGCGCAGTCCCCAGGAGATGTGATTGCCAAACTGCAGCAGGCTGTGGAGGCCAGGCGGAGTTAGACAGGCGATGGAGCGACTATTTACAAAACTTACACACATAGATTCGAGTACATAGCTGTTTGATAGCTAAATAAATCTTGTCGATACCAGTCACGATCTCGTCAGACTGGGCTGCTAATAAATAGATGCCGTTGTGAAAAAGGTGTGCCGTTCTTTCTTTTGGAAAGTGTCATCATTTCTGCATATATTAATTTGGCTAAACCTCAACCACCGCCTCTCCGCCCCATCATCTCCAAATCACAGCCCGCGCATCACCCTCGACCTCCTTCCCGCCCGCCTCTTCTCCGACCCCGGCAAAAGCTGTATCACGGCCTCTTCAAAGCCAATAACACCACTCCCAATATCCTCCTCCAGCGTCTCCCCCACGCACGTCGACCTCGACATATCATCACACTCCTTGATCTTATCATTCCACTCAAAGTCTCTCGGACAGTGCACAACAACCGGAGTGCCCGTCTTCCCCCCGGCATCCACCTTGCAATTAATGTACTCGTTGCAGTATCCGGGGTAGGCGTAGACGCAATCCGTATGTGCGGCGCATTTGGTGCGAATGATGTCTTCGGCTGGACACTTGAAGTCGGGGACGTCACCGACGTTACGGCGTTTTGGTGCGCCCTTCGTGAGGACATCTTCAACGCCGTTCGCAATGCCGTCGACGACCGGACTTGGGCACCCTAATCCCGTGCATCCGAACTTGTCCGGAGAGTCGGCGTTGCGAATCTTCTTCTCCGCATTCGCATGCACAGGGCACGTCGATTTCTCGGGCACATCGCACTTCTTGTCCTTGTCGTTCCACTCGTGCCTAGGCATACAGTTCTTGACAGCCGGCGTGCCTGACACAAAGTCCGAGTTCGCGCTGCACTGGATGTAGGTGTTGCAGCTTCCGGGGTTCGGGTATACGCAGTCCTTTTCGCCTCGACATTGTGTGGAGACTATGTCTGTGAATGGGCATTGGAAGGGTTGCTCGGCTGAGGATAGGCGGAAGAGCGCGGGCGCGAGGAGAAGACTGAGAAGGAGCATGGTGCCGGATAGGTAGAGAGGTCTGTTTGGGTTGGGGTTGAAGGGCTGTACTGAGGTGAGAACCTTGGAGGGGGGTGCAACGGGCTATATGATTTAGGGATGTTTGCCGCTTCCTTTTTCATTTACATCTGCATACGGACGTGCTGTCCGAAAACTTTTGTGGCCGAGACAGGTTTACTATTTCGTCCCAACTGAGCATCATGGCGTATTGCTAACGACAATAAGAGCTGAAGGCTAGCTATGTTAAGCTGCCGTCGCCGAAAGTGCCCGCGTTTGCAACTCTACTAGACAGATCTCATAGTT
Organism: Pseudogymnoascus sp. VKM F-4518 (FW-2643); assembly: GCA_000750925.1. Classification (NCBI taxonomy): domain Eukaryota; kingdom Fungi; phylum Ascomycota; class Leotiomycetes; order Thelebolales; family Thelebolaceae; genus Pseudogymnoascus; species Pseudogymnoascus sp. VKM F-4518 (FW-2643). The sequence goes on along the minus strand of JPKC01001880.1, from coordinate 36,703 downwards.
TGTTCTACTTCCCCTTGCCAAAGTCCAATATAAGAGGTGGGGTTTTAAGCAATTAAACTTGATGGCCGATATATTGACCTATCAAACTCCTAAATAGGTAAACGATCGCCAAAAACCTAGATCCCCTGCTTTAACGGCGATCTGTGGAGTAACCTGGCAATGCTGATAACCTGTGGAACCAGCTTCGCCTTGAGGTATGTCTCTTGTTAGGTCCCAAAGGGGAAAGCTGGGATGAAACCTGTCTTAGGTTAATCCCGAATATTACCTGAAAAGTTAAATTTTTCCTCGGCCGATATTTCCTTCTAATCGTCCTCAGGACAAGCAATCGATTTGTTGGACGGGGTCGATTTTGGCGCCAATAGTTATTATTTTGAACGTGGGAAAGCTCCCAAAATACCCCTTTTATCGGCTCCACCTTGCTGTCGCCACCCAGAGACTCGGAGAAACCTCGCGCCGAACTGACTCGGATATGATACTTCACAACGCGCGTACAGATACCCGGGTGGCCCAAAATATGGAGACGGGCTGTGTATACGTAGCTAGGAATTGATATTTTTTCATATTTAAGTAACTAGCTTTTTGAAAGGCAATAATATAACAACAATCTAACAAGATGATTGCCAAAACTTTTCAAGATACCAACACCGTCCCGGAAATCAAATACTCGGCCTCAAAGCGCGGTTTCATAGGCAGCGGGGCATCGGGGATCGTAAATCGCATACCATGTGGCGATGTGGTTAAAATGCCCTGGCCTGGCTCTCGTTCTGCCGAAAGCCGTAGAGACATCACGACCGAGAGTCTCATATACAAAAAGCTGGACCACCACCCTCGCCTTATTCGAACAATCGACTGGGATCCGGAAGGCTGCATCCTTACTATGGAATATATGTCAAATGGGACGTTGAAAGACTTTCTTTCGGTGAACAACGAAGCCGTTTCCACAGCACTGCGACTCCGATGGGCGAAAGAGGCAGCCGAAGGGCTCCAGATGCTACACGACGCAGAGGTGGTTCACTCCGATGTAGAGCCCAAAAACTTCCTACTGGACTCGAATCTAGATCTTAAAATTTCTGATTTCAGTGGCTCATCCCTTGAAGGGGCGCGGGCGTCAGCATGTCCAGGTAGGAGGTATTCTCGTCCTGGGTTCGATTTTCACCGCCAACAGACCGTGTCCGATGACCTGTTTGGCCTCGGCTCTACTATATACTTCATTATGACTGGCCAGATCCCTTTTGAGGACTTGCCGAGCGATGATGTTGAAAAGAACTTCAGGGCACAAGTGTTTCCTGACGTGTCTGAAATAAAGTGCGGAAGCATTATCAGGCAGTGTTGGGATTCTGAAGTTACATCTGCTCAAGAGGTTTATGATTATTTACGAGATATGGAATCCAAGGAATAATTCCCAATAAAAGTTTTGTTTTTAACTATGGCGGGGTTAAGCCATTATATGTTAACCCAATGTATGCGATGTGAATGCTGGCTAAACGCTATTAATCACCACCTCCACGATTTGTATACCTACTCCTCCTAACAATAGAATCCTCCTCTTCCAGCTCGCCATCATCGCCACTTGCCGTAGGTAGCCTCACCGCCCGATCCAACGCAACCGGCAGCCCCCTATGCCGACCTCTTAGCATAACCGCACATAATATCAGCTTCGACCAAGTGTGAAGTCCGCCACTGAAAGAATACGACTTGTCCGGTATACCCGGCGAGATCCCCACGCATCCATAAGCCGACACAACCTCAAACATGATGTTGAAGACAGAGTATGTCACGGGATCTCGCTCAAAGTTCGCCACTTCAATACACGAAATCAACAGAATGGCGATTACGAGCCACCAGAGGTCATGGGCGAGCTGGCCGCGGATCTGCTGTCGCATGAAGTCGTGTGCGTTGTAGGCACCGCTTGGGAAGGGGGATGTGATGACTTTGGTTATGGCGCGCCGTATCTGGTGAGCGGGTGTCCCAATTCTTGGGCCTCCGGGAGAATATGGCTCATCGTGGGCGTAGATTCCGAGTGAGCGCTCTTCATACACGTTGGAGTGCCGCATAGTGATCACGACTGGGTACGCGGAGATGTACATCATGATCACGTACAGAACTTGTAGACCGATGCGGAGGCTGGCGATCGACGTAACGTAAAAGCCACCTGAGCGGACGGCAAGGGCTTGGAACAGGCCATCTAGGACACGGAAGCGCTCAGGGATCGTCGAAGTGAGACTGTTGCCGATGTTAAGGAGCTCGAATGCCGCCCAGTCGATGCCGTTCAAAATAATTAACATTAAAAGTAACCACCAGGTCTGAGAGCTGGGGAATAGGTTTGTGTAGACACGGCGTGGGTAGGTGAGGATAAATCGTAGAGTGGTTTTGTAGTCTGCGTATTGATCTTCAGACGGGTAGAGTTTTGTGAGGAGTTTAAGCATGCTCCATAGGATGAGGCGAAGGAAGAGAGGATATCTGGACTTTATTAGTAGGATAAAAAAAATGAGACGTGGGAAGAAATACGCTGTGTTGCCGGCTAAAATCATCAAGCCCATTGTTGTAAGCATATATATTGAAGTTTGGAACGGGATCTATGTTTGATTAGTGTGATGCAGTTGAGTTGCGAGACTGTATCATACCATGTTCTCGTCCAGCAAGGACATGCCCGAATTATTAAACGCAGAAGCCCCGTTAAAAATACCCAGCCACCTATCCAATTAGCTCTATTTTCATTTAAAAGAGGCAACTCAACTCACCAAGGATTAATGCCGTTCTCCCTCGCTATGCTCGCTTTATTGTGAGCAACATACGCCGCCAGACCAAGGCACCCTAGTAGCTGCCATAGCACGAAATATATCGGCACAATCCATGCTAGTAGCTGAATAGCACGGTACTCCACGCCACCAAGGTGGTCCCTCTCGGCCCTTGAGAGACCAAAGAACTGGCCATTACGGCCAGTGGTGTGCTTGGTGAGATAGCCTGGGAACCAGCTTTCCGGTGGCTCCTCTTCCTTCTCCTTCTCCTCCTCCTCCGCTTCCTTTTCCTTTCCTTGACGGCATCTACGGTCCGTGAAAGGTGCTTTGAATGACGTGGAACTCGGATGGGCTCCTGCCCCCACAAAAGATGGTACCTGGTGGCACTCACTCGTTGGTGAATCATGCGGTACAAATGAAATGTGGTCCCCGCTCCGGTGCATCGCTTCTCTATGCCCGTTTTCGTCCACAGCACTCTCTGTGGTCGCTGCGGCACCTGGAGACCCGGTATGCGGCTCATTCAGCTCACTTTCCCTAGGATCAGACACTGTCTTCCCCGCCGTAGCGTTTCGTGAGCTTGAGGATAGATCATCGACTGCCTCCTCTGCTCCTCGTCTGCTCCGTAACCGCCGCAGGATAGGACCATCCCTCATTGCCGATAACGAGAAGCTCCTTCTGTGGCCCCTTCTCCGTTCCTTCTGCAACTTAACCACGTGCTTAAAACGACTCTCAAAGGCACGCTTGCGCACTAGCACTGTCCCGATGCTGACGAAGATGCTTCCACCGATAAGAATCAACAAGAAGAGCATGGTTTGCTGAAAACTCGTCAAAGTGCTTAGGTTCACCGTGTTGAGGCCCGCTTCCGTCATAGCAGAGACGACGAGGAAGAGACAGTCCGTATACGAAATGCTCTGGGCGGGGTTCGACGCGCCCCAGAAGATGAGAGAGCATATCATGCAGGTGACGACAAAATATGCATAGTGGACGGTTATGAAATTCAATGGCGGCAAATGCGACTGATTTCTTCTCGGTCTCTCATTTTCCTGCACGTTATCTTGGGGGCCGCGAGAACGCGATCTACGAGAATCCGACATGGTGATGCCGGATGGATCAAGATGGGGATGTTGACCGCTACATTGACGTTCTGTAATTTTTCTGCGCAAAGCGCGGCTTGGCGCCGAAGTGTGTTCAAGCCCGATCCGATTTGATCATTCAATACGATCCTTGGCAGTATAATAATAGTAAACAAGAATATTTGTGGTTTTGAAGTGGCAAGTTCGTTATTTTAGATGGCTGTGGACGCACTAGCAATACAGAAGTCTATTTTTTTAACGTTATTGCTAGCCTCGCGTATCGACGGCGTCGGTCGCTCCTGGCCGCCCGTGAACCCGTACCCAATTCTAGTCGGCCGAGCTTAAACTCTAGTAGAGAACTCCATACAACGACAAGAACCCCTTGATCCCTCCATATACACTTTATAAAGATGTAGGGAACAGTTTAATATTGTCTATTGCACATCCCATACCCATCTGTTCCCCCCTTCTCGGGCTGACAGACATGTTAGCATGCCAAAGGTAAATTATGCGCTCTATTACGTTAGGCACACAAGAACTTACAGTGCAAATATATGCTTCACAGCAAGGACGATAGTTATGGCAAAAATCCAAGTAACCAACACATCCATTTGCAAGCTCTACGATGGGGCTTGCTACTCCTAGTGTAGCCAGGAAGGTCAAAAGAGCAATTGAGAGTTTCATGTTGGCGGATTGCAAGACGGCGGGAATATGCAGGATTGGAGATGCTTTTTGAATATTAGGAATGGGAAGAACCAGTGGACTTATATAGCACTATATAAGACATTTGCTAGCGTAGTACTGTTATTATCTACACAGCTTACCCAAACTTCAACTTAGTAAATGGAAACTAATGCCAGTTAATTTCCATTTAGGGTCCAACCGTACAACTAGTTATGAAACATTGTTTCATTTCATCTCCCAAGTCGTCCCCTCGAGTAGCACAGCGAGTGTTGCTCTACAACAGTTGCACATTCCATGTTCCCTATAACATGCCTATGACAAATCCCACAGCAGCAGCCCCAATAGCCCCATATACTCTACCACTCCCCACGTTGTCGGCTGCACCGCCAGTGAAAGATGGTGAGTTGACGCGCGTGTTGGTTCCAATAGTACCAACAGCAATGGCCGTTTGGTTGCCCTGAAATCTCGTAGATTCTGTTGCGATCACGCGGGCGGGTTCGGTTGCCACTGCTTCGCCAGAAAATGTGGACCCTTCAGGTATGAAGGTGGTGAGACTCGGCTGATGTGTGTTAATTGGTGATACAAAGCGAGGGGATGTGGCAAAAGGGGATATACCTGGACGGCTGTTTCTACCCCTGTGGCCATTGTGTTGCCGTGGGCCTCGACGATGATCCTGGTAAAGGTACTTGCCAAACCAACAATGTGCCCCATCGCTGCTGTTTCGACGATGGTGAGCATGGGGTGCTCTGGGGCTGCCGTTTCGACGGTGGGCATGGGGTGTTCTACTATCACGGAGTGCTCTGGCATCACCGCGGCTGCCGTTTCGACAGTGGCCATGGAGTGCTCTACCACCACGGAGTGCTCTGGCATCACTGGGGATGCCGTCTCGTGAGTTGTATCCATCTGTGTAGAAGCAGCCTCGTGAACGTTGTTCATCCCGGATGTGATCGTGGCATTGTATCCATGTTCAGCTGCCATAGAACCTCTCCCTAACCCGCTTATGCCGAAATCTTCTGACGAGACCGAGTGGCTTGTGGAATCGATGATGATGATGGTAAACGATTTGTGCGATTTGATGGAACGGCTTGGGCGCCAGTTATAAGACCCGGAGTTTGCCACGGATGCTAGATCACAGTTGGGAACTCTCCTCAAAATGGAACGGGAGGTTTACATACCTGCGATTACACTGATTGATTGAGAGATATCCGTTGCGCCACCGGGGCATAGATGAAGGCTCACAAGCCCGGAAAAGCCTGCCGTTTCCCATTCAACAGCGTTGTTCTGGTCTGCCACACATCCTCTGTTCTTCGACGGCTTATGGATGGATGCTGAAATGCTGGATGTCAACGTGAAAAGAGCCAAAACGCATCTTGAAAGTTTGAAATGCATTTTGAGTTTTGATTTTCGACTCAAATTATTAAATAAATTATGAAAACTGTGAAATGACTGTGGGTGCCGACACCACAAACGACAAAATAAATGTTAAGAGTCAGAAAGGAATGGACGTCGTGTCTGGCCAGCAGAATGTAGAATGTACTAAAGCAAGTAGAAAAAAACAGCAGCGATGAAGTATGAAAAATAGGCCGCGGGGTTGAAGTATTTACGATTGGATTCTGAGATGGAGCGGGATCTATGAAACCGAAAACGTATGACAGGTGAGAGAGTACATAGTCCTCATAATTACATTTGACACCTGTCTGCTAAGCCTATGATCGACCAAGCACAGGATTATCCGGGATACACAGATGTTCGGACGATGAATAGAATTAGAAATGATCGAGCGAGTGCAATGGGCCCGTCCGTTGTGCACGCTTTATGTTGTTTTTGAGGCCGAGTATTCAAATTTCCAAGACTCATGCCCTCACAACTGCCACAATTGTGCTTACGGCTCATCGACATTTGCAAATCCATACTGGACAATTTCGTTCAATATTTCCACCGCACTCATGTGGCTGAGCGGTGTCAGGATGAGGCTTTGGCTGCCTCTTTCAACGCTAATAGGCCATGATGGGAGTTGGCATTGACGCCTCCTGGCAGATTGTTCGAGGCCAGGACCGGGGTCACCAAGCATGAATTTCGGTGTTTCGCCTGGACAACACCTTAATTTTGAAGACTGACAAGTCCATATCGATTTTCTATGCCCTGCATTGCCTTGAGGGTTCCAAAACGCGACGCCAGGGTCGATAGTTGGTGCGGTGAAACCCACAACGTCTCGGGAATTGCCAAGCTATGAGGAAAACGCTGACAGATCTTTGAATAAGTTCATTCTCTAGCTGATTTATTATTAGCAAACCATACCCTGTAGAGTTAGTAGAGAAGATCATGTCAATCATTGATAACTGACGTTGAAACCTTCCTCTCGTCGTCCGACTCACTCACAATTACACCTTACCTAAATAGTATTAGCGTTATATCGAATCACCTGACTCAACACAGGCAACTTGGCCGAGATATCTACACTTGTATCAATCTGTCGCCATTTTTCCATTCCTGCCTTGAGCTTCATCAGTTGCTATAATGCCTATTATAAGTTGTAGTTATCATGGCTAACCGTCGTCTTGAAATCCTCGTTCATACGACGGCGCCAAGCCTTGGACAAGAGGATGCGCTCTATCGGTCACTTGCGGCAGCGTACCTCGATTTCGTACCGCAGGGACGGATTGGTTTGCGCGACGATGATGATATAGCGAGTGAGAACTATGAGTCAGGTGGAGATGAGAATCCTGGGCGACAGCTGCGTGCTGATATACGCAACTCTCAATCCAACGAAGATCAAAGTCACATGTTCTCGAATGACTTAGACTCCTGTCTGCCAGCGTCTCAGCTTTCGTGTGCCCCGAGAAGGGAATACCTCACGCGCTCAAAGATAGCTACCGCGCCTTCTTCCGCTATACAGTTCTTGGATATTTCCTTCACGAGTGTTGATGGCATGAACTCTCCACGGTTCCGCGCACGTGACAGATCCAGCAATGCCGGCCAAAAGGGCGTTGAAAAGGGGATACAACGGAAACAACAAATATCAAGATCCATAATCGGTTCCCGAGCTGAACAACTCGGCCCACGTCGTGAAACTGGTGGCACTTCAACAAGCCAGTTGGAATCTTCTCCTTCCATACCAACATGCTCAACCCCTTCAGTCATTCGCGATACATTTTTTTCTCAAGTTGAAAGCCAATATTACTCTTCGCCATCTCCTGTACGAGTGCCTTTGTCTCCTCCACCAGCTGAGGCGCTCGATTCTGAAATAGGAAGTGGGGAAAGGCAGTCCGGCCCAACATTGCGAAGCAGAGACCAGATAAGTTCCCCACTAAGCCCTGCGCCTACACGGAAAGAAGAGGCGCCATCCACTACACTTACTTCTGCGTTACGCCCAGAAGAATATTCTTCCCCATCGTTACCTCGGCCATTACCACTCGGCCAATACAACCTGCAAGTCCGCAGGACTCCGCCACCAGATAGCCCCCACCGCAGGCCCAAGAAGCGAAACCTTGCCTCATTGCACTCACCCACCCCAGCACGCAAATCTACTCGCCTGCCCAGCGACCTTACTCACGTCTCTGACACTCCTACTGTCCCCTTTAATCAGGAAAGTCGGCAGATCAACCCAGACCTACTTGCCGCAGAAAAGCCCGTGCTAGCTCCAAGTTCTTCCATACCCTCGCAAAAACGACCATCGACGAAGCGCCATGCATCCCGCATACCAGGCTCGTTGGCAATTTACCCCCTGCCCGCCCCTGCCTCGGAGGAGGTAAGCACGACGTTCCTAACGGTGCAACTTGCGAACCTTGCAGCAGAGATTGGGTATGCGCGCTTCCGCCCTGTATTACAGATTCGGGAGATACGGAAACATGAAAGGGGGTATTGGGGCATCGATGTACATGATGGCGAAGGGGGGTGGGACGATCGAGCAAGAGAGAAGACGTGGGAATTTCTCCGCGAGTATATTGGTCGAGGAAAGGCAGGCTGGGGAGTCTGGTGCGTCAGGGATGGCGGGCACGTTGGTGAAGGAGATGAGGACGGAAGACAGCCCCAGAAAGCAGGATCGAAGGGAGAGCAATGGCGCATCTATTGCTGGGGCGAAATCGTGTCCGAAGTATACCTACTTCTCTACTTGGCGAGTTCGAGGAGGGTCCGCAGTGCGGGGGCGTGCTGGTTTGATGGCGGTGGGGAGTGTGTTGTGACGATGCCAAGTGATATCAGACCAGGGCAGGTCAGTGGAACTACGTGATTTCAGGATAGAACGTCCCGCTGGAGATTGTCAACTTGGGATACATTGCGTTGGATATGCCAAGATTGGATAAAACAATGAAATGATAAATACACTCTTAAATAAGTCGGAAGCGTGTGATTTTTCCACAGCCTTCCCATTTAGGTAACCCGGACCTTAAAGGCTAAGAACCTATGCCGTACCCTTGGTCACTGTAAGCTTAAATAAATTACATAGAAATCATTGGCCCATTTGCAGATCCAACAACTTTGGATGCTATTAATGTTTGCTAGCCTTGTCCGCCTCACTTTTCTGTTCTGTTTGCGTTTTCCGTTTGCTAGAGCCGACACCCACAACACTGTTGAGGAAGTTTGCATTCAACAAACACTTCAGATCCGGCGCATGGGGTCATTTAAATCTCAACTCAACCATTGACCTTCATGATATCAAGACATCAAAATGGCGACCCCGGAATTCGTCTGCGCGAACTGGAATCCAGACAGCAGTAGCACTGATTGCAAGAAAGTCGCCAGATATACTTGCAAGAACTGTTATCTCATTGTGGTAGGTGATTCATGCACAACCATTTCTCTTTTATGTGGCACAGTCATTTTCTAAAACGAGCGACATAGTACTGTGGCCCGAATTGCCAAAAATCTCACTGGGCCCTCCACAAAACGGATTGCAAGTCATCTCTAGGCAAGGAAACATGGGCTCCCGATTGGGTTCTGGAGAATCGAAAGCCAGCTTTTGTTCAAGAGGGGGGGATAGGTGTTGCCTTTGGAGGGAAGAAATACCTCTGGGGCAACATTCCCTCCCTTGATGTCCTTCAACTTGGATTAAACGAAGGGAATGATTATAGAGGGCAGTTGAACCTCTTGTTTGCTGGTATGTGCTAAGTTTTAACTTAATCCTATTCAGATCTTAATCTAACAAAACGTGTCGCGCTACAGCTTCCGGCGACCTTCGAAATGTAGCCAGGACCATCGCAGTGCTCCCAAGAAGCTACAACCAGCCAATAAACATCACAATGAATGACCTCGATCCTGACATCGTAGCACGCAATGTCATTATGCTTCTCATTGCCCTCACAGTCGACAATACCGACGAGGCTGCCGACTGCATAATTCACATCTGGTACTCAGCTCTCATTCGCAAGTCCGATCTTGACATCCTTCAACAGCGGATTCGTCCTCTTATAGAAAGCGTCTGCGAAAAGATTGAGAACAAGGCACCAAGTAGCCTCTTGGGAAAGACGTGGACTTTTGGACAGCGCTCACTGAGACTTGTACTAGAAAAATCATCATGGGATAACCTTTTGTCCTATATGGACATCCCAGCAGGCTTATCAATGGAACGGGCGAACCAAATCCGCACAGCCGTTACCCTTGCTGAATCTCGGAAGGACTATCGTGATCGAAATTTGCTTCTTCAAACAACACCTTCTCGTCGAATTGCAAAGAATCGGTACTGGGCAGACGGACTCCTATTACCGTTTGGGTCTCCGCGCCTTGACTTTCAAGAACCAAACCCGTGAGTAATTAACTGAGTAATTAACTGCACAAGTAGATAAATAAAGCATGGATCTAACAGGTTATAGGACCTTCTTTCAGACTGCCGACACCTGGCCCTTGCTTGACAATGCCGATCCTCTTAACGGATGGTCTTTGAAGGATGTTGAAAGCAGCTCGAGTGGGCCTGCGAGTGCTGATGTCTACGGCAAGCTCTTCTACTACATTCGCGCAGAGATCCGGGCTTTTCTTCTTCGTCTCTCGGGCTTAGAAATAACCTTTCGACTTTTTCAGGTGAATGCTGCTGATCTTCCCGATCGTCTTGAACGCAGTTCTTTTAGCCGCATCGAGGTAAGAAGGTATTCAAGGGGTCACATAAAAGCCTTCTAACTTCGCATAGGTCTCGAATATTTCGGACGGCGGATATCTTGGAATACATCGCATAGTTTTCTCAATGGTTCCCTTGCTTCAAGGACCTCTCGTTAACCCACATGCAACCTCATTACTCTATTCATGAATTCTGTCGATGAGACCATGACCAATCAAGACCAAATTGCCAGTATAACTCCGAATAGCCCAGCGACAAAACGCCTTCTCAAGTACCTCAAGCCTACTAATAATGGAATGACGATGAACCCTTCTAGTCCTGAAATTATTAAGTTCTCAATGGCTCGGGATACTATTTCAACCTACGACCACATCTTTGATCGGTAAGCATATCATAAACGAACTGCCTCCCTCTACAGTCATATAACTTGATTTTAACTATGCTATAAGATACACCAAAAATCACAAATTTTCTGAAACAGCGCAGTATGTGGGCGCGACAGTAAAAGAAAAGCACACTGTCATCGAGAAGTGGCCGTTTAGATTGAAACTCCGACCTGGTCAGCCCGGTGCCCAAGAGGAGTTCGACCGGCTGCTAAGTGGAGGGGTATCAGGAAAGGAACGATACGTGGAGTGGAAGAGGATCTCCACAGATGAAGACGAAAGGAAACCTAGTTAGCAGGTTCATGGCCACAATATGCAATGTCCCAATATGGTCTGAAAGTGCCGGCTGTGGGATTTAGGGGTCGTGGTTCACTTTTGCCTAGTTTAACGGTTATGACACTATTCCCTAGGCTCTCAATGTGATGTCCTCCAAGCTAAGTTAGGAATCCGGCCTTTAAAACCTAGGAACCTGTGCTGTCCTTTTGGTTCATATAAGCTTATATAAAGTGCATGGTCTTGAATAATTGCGTAGAAACCTGTGAGTTATGCTTAATGCATCTGCTGGAAGGCAGCAACCACGACAGAGCGTTACCGTTACAGCGGATGGACAATAACCGCCGCAGATCCAATTTATTGGGTAACAAACGAGCTCCGGTATACGGAACATAATTTAAATCATGCCCAAGGCAAGTATACATGGTGGTTCTCGATGCTTGAGAACCCGAGGAAAATTACTCCTTTTCTCTACAAAATATGCCATGCCGTTAAATCTACAGCACATGATTCACCTCGTATTGCACTAGAGTAGCTGTGAGCTTCTGAATCTGGAAAGCCTGTGCCTTTGACAGGTGCCACTAAGTTTGTTGAGGAAGGTGGCATCCAGCAAATTCGCAATAGTGTCTAAAACGACACCATTGACTTACTACTAGACTCTTGGTATAAATCCACGTGATTTATCATGAACCTACATAAGCTGAAGCATCCCACCTGCATCCAAGATTCACGACATTACAGTAAGCAGCGCGGGCCAAGAATCGCGAAATCTTCTTGGTTGACTTCCTGGAGGGAGCGTGCCCAGCGCCTTTAACGAGCCGAGCTCGCCATCGTCCCCCAGCCGGCATTATAAGTTCCACCGAACCACCTCCCCAGGACCCTTCTGGATGATATTGTGGCAATGCCGTGGACATGAGAATCAATCTACCTGAAAGTCTAAAATGTGACGCTGACACGGGAATATTCTGGCAATGAGGAGATGTGCAATTTCTATGGCTTGGCGGAGGGGGAATTTTACCCCGGATTACGCGCCCGAGGCTGATTTACGACGGGTTGGAGGGTGAGAAGCTGGAGGTTATTGCGGCTGCTTCGCCGATCCTCGGACGCCTTGGTTTGCATATAGCCTGTACGAGTGGATAATTGAAGGGCCACAAGACAGAAAGCAAGGAACGCTGGGCACGCTGGCAAGACGCAAGGGATCCGCGTGGGTTCTGGGAATCTCGCTGTGTTGCCCAAGAACACCCCCATGCGTACGTCATCCCGACTCCGAATAGGCTATATCATTCTATGTCAAAGAAAGGAGTTCCGGAATCCAGCTATTCCATAGGGGGGTGATTGGGCACAGTCATCGCTGGATTGTAGTACAAAGGGCCGAAAGAGGGGAAGAAAAGACATGCTGAGTGAGCTTGGAGAGAACAATTTGTCCTTGCCGCCAGGATACATAACGCCACAGTTATTGGATATATGAAGTTGAAGTGAGGTGATCTGCAATGTCAGGAGGAATGACACTTGGCGCAGGGACGGATACGAGGATGAGATGATCGTGGAAGATCTGGGGACAAGTATATAAGTCAATGTATTGACCGCAAAGGCTGGTTGCTTCGTCAGACCACTTCATCTTCTCAAAGAATAACACACGTGGTTGCTTCGTCAGACCACTTCATCTTCTTAAAGAATAACCAACTTCTCAAACTTCAAACAAACAAGCAATATGAAGGCCTCCTCTGTCGGAGCTGTGCTCCTGGGTTTGATGTAAGTCAGCTCATCTCTTCCTCCTCCCTCTCACTCATCGGGAAACATTAAAACACCTTACAAACATCCACAGCACCCCGTCCTTCGCCGCACCGGCTGTTATCAACGCCCGTGCCGCCCCCTTCAACATCATCGTCACCGACCCAAACATCCAAACCCTCCTCCCCGTCTTCCTCCTCTGCAACGGCGCCACCACATCCAACAGCGCCATCAAAGCAACCTATGCGCTCGCCAGCGACGGAACCCTGACATGCACGCAGCCCATCAACACCGGCCCTCAAGTGCCTCCCCCGGTAGGCTTCGCTAACGAGCTCGGTGGGCCTCTCGCCTCCTACTACGGCACCGGTGGCGTTACCACGGCTTTCAGCGTCGGCAAGGACAACCAGCTCGCATTCACGAACGAGAAGATTGGGAAGGCTACGTGGATTGCGAGGCCCAATGGCGTGGATGGGACCGTGTTTGGGTACTTTGGGGGGCCTACCACGCAAGACTACGTTGTCGTTACCTTGGCTGCGTCGGCCATCGCGACGACCGAGTAAAGGGGTAAAGGGAAGGTAAAGGAGTCTAACCTGTGAACGATATGCTTCTATCGGAATTAAGAAAGTTACCATACCACCCACATTCCCATCTACACACCCCGACTTGTCAAATATAATCCCATCTCCCATCAAACCAATCACCCCCCCGTGGCACTACCCCACCTGTTGTCAGCACTCTATAACTTAATCCCGCGTCTCCCCCGCCCAGCCCGTTCTCGCCCTACTCCTCGACGCATCGCTCCAATAACGCTGCTGCATTTTAACACCCCCCGCGTTCGCCCCTATCCCCTGCCTCCACGCCGGAGAATGTCGACGAAACTTAGAGAAGTCATCAAGAGTTCACTCAGCTGATACAAGATTGGAACATACCCCTTAGTCTGCCCAAATGGGCTGTTTCTCCAACGGCTGAATTACTTTCGTGAAAGACGAGGCGCGGAGAAGAAATAGGGCACCGGACTTGCGAAAGTTAGATCGTGATACCATAGACAATAAAATAGAGACTTACGAAGCAGATTCGCCTGTAGAATACTGAAAAGGCGATCGGGCTGAGGCTTTCTATCATGTAAATCCTGCCAAATGTTATACGGCTGGGAGTCCCCGATTTCCCGGATGGGCCGTGCGCTAATCAACGCTTCAATTCCCATGTCCTTTTTAGCCCGCGGTTTCCTCTGAACACCAGCCGCAGGAGGAGCATCCTGACGCCGATTCATAGGCAGAGCATCCGAACGTCTCTTGCTTGCAGCGGCCAGCACGCGTGCGGCCAACGGAGCTTTTCGCTTCTCCGCCATCAGTGCATCCATTGGCGAGGCCGTGGTTGATGCGACATCCCCTTCACGAAATACTGACACACTCCCAGAAAAGGTGGTATTCCTTGAACCCGAGAAGTCACTAACTTGATTGTACATAGAACGCAATGACTCCAAGGCATGCGAGGCCAAGAGGAAAGGCCACCACAGGGCCACTTAATAAGAAGGCCGGCTAACCCTTTCTACGGAAACGATTGGACCTGTTGAGCCATAACGTTGTTTCAACTTCCTCCTCACGGTCTTTCTGTAGCAGCTGTTCTATAGTGGTAGCACGAGGTCTTCCTGCAGTAGGTGAAACGGGCACCATGCTACCACCAGTAGTATCAGTCACACTTGAAATTTTATGGTCAGTTTCTCTGTCTTCTCGAGTGCTCTCGGTTTCTGGAATGTCTTGTGGTTCTTGGGGGATGACCGTGTAACCTTGTTGTTGGTTTCTGAAAGTTTTTGCAGAAGATCGGAACTCCATGTTGGCGATTTGCTTATTGTTGACAGTGCAGACCATGTTGGGAGAGAAGGAGCGTTGGCGTTGACGCGGGCATGTGAACTCCGCTGTCGATGCGGTGGTGGCTGCAGTACTTACATCATTTTCCCACCTGTCGCTGCTGTGCTCCTCCGCCTCAAGAGCTCTTTCCGGTTCCAGATTACAGCAAGAGCAGGCATTGTGACCACTTATGAAGAACAGACGCTTTAAATAGATTGTTATATCCCGGCTTCTATCTTACATAATTCTATCTACAGTAATGATATTGCATCCCATCAGTAAAACACCCCACCTATTTCGACTTCTCCGGCCACACCGTCCGCTTCCTCGCACGAACATAAAAGTTCAGCGGGCGAATCAGCTGGAATTCCGGATCATACTCGATCGTCTCCGTCGACGCACGCGAGAACTCATACCGATATAACAATTCTGGCAGCAACACCTTGACCTCTTGCAGCGCAAAGTTGAAACCAATACAACCACGAGGACCCGTAGCAAAGGGGAGATACGCACACCGGTGCCTGTCCTTCGATTTTGCCGGGTCCCACCGCGATGTGTCGAAGCGCAGCGGGCTGTCCCAGAAGTCGGGGTTGGTATGGATGGCGTAGAGCGCGGGGATGAGGATCTTGTCGGCGGGCAGGCGGTAGCCGCCTGGGATGATGACCTCTTGTTTCGTGGTGCGGCCGGGCTGGTAGGAGGGGTTGTGAATTCGCTGTGTCTCTTTGACGAACTTTTCGAGGTAGGTGAGGGATTGGATGAGCTCGGTGTCCCAGTTGGTTTCGCTATTAATGTCGTGGTCAACAAGTTCCTGAAGGAGGTGGTCCTGCTCCCCGGGGTAGGTGACCATGGAGTATATCAGCCAGGATAGCAGAGACGAGGTAGTCGTGAATCCGGCACCGGTGACGACAACGAGGTTCGAGAAGGCAAGCTGGTCAGGGAGTTTGTCTCCGTTCTCATCGACGGCGCGGGCGAGGTAGTCGGCTGCGCAGCTTGCCTGGAGCGCCGCATCGTGAAGCGGAAGATCCGGCGCTCCCTCATCTCTAAGGGCGTTCATAGCCTTGTATATGATGCCATACATTTCCTGCTGGTTACTCCTGAGGAGCGCGGGGTCTCCAAAGGGGAGTTTCCCGTACCAAGCACCACGGGAGGCGACCTTCTTGTTGAGGACAAGTATTCCTGCGATGAGTTTCACGGCCTTGTGAAGCGGGGCATCGCGACTTTCGAAGTGGCCAAAGTCGAGGCCGAGACTAAACTTTCCCACCGTTTGAGAGCCCAGTTTTAACATGTACTGGTAAACATTCCAAGACTCGTCCGCCTCGTCAGCAGCATCGAACACCTTGAAAGATTCTCGGACACACTGCTGCATCAATGGTGTATAGTGACGGACAGCCTTTGGGCTCAGACACGGAGGCACAAACTTGTGGCTCAACCGGAAATTCTCAGTCTCGGTGTCTCCCAGGAAGAGTGTGTTGTTGTCCTTCAACGGAAACAGTGGGTGGTCAGAGTTGATTCCCTTGGTGAAATAGGGGGATTCGCTGAAGGCATAGCCTGCCACGACGGGATCATTGGTCAGGTAGTTGACCTTGCCGTTGTTGACCGTCTTGATGACGGAGCCGTACTTGCGGAATAGGCGCTCGTGATTCCCAAGATGGTCGGGATAGATCTCGTAGAAGTTGCCGACGATGGGCAGTGGAGGCGGTCCGTCTGGCTCGCGCACTGGCATCCCATCTACGCTAATGCCGATAGAGGAATTGGCCTCCGCCGCTTCGGCCACGGTCTCGATAGCTTGGTCTGCTGTTTGGAATGAAATTCCTGTATATGGTCATGTCTCGTCAGCTATTATTCTTTAACGCTGCCGTATTGGCGTCGAGCATGTATAAGTATACTTGGTTTCTTACCTGATGGCTGGATGATGTGGAACTCATCGCCGAGCATCTCTTGCAAGGACTTTAGAGTTTGACTGCCGTCGACCTCAATGGAGCGGGCGGTGCTTGGATCATCGCCCACGAGGTAGAACTGCTTCGTAACAGTCGGCATCTTAGATTTAGTATGTGTAAAAAACGCGGACGACGACGACGAAAAATAAGTAAGATAGTTTAAATAAACAACCTGGCATGGAGCATGGTTTAAATATGTGTGGTGGCTAGAAAAATATTGCACGCTTGTAACAAATCATAAGTTTGGACATACAAATGTTATATCTTATATATATGCATTTATTCGCTGTGACGATGTGGCGGCGTATGCGTACTTTCATAAATGTTATGCCGTCTAAGCCGTATCTCGGGACGAAGCGGCGGTGCACAGTGGGCCGCCCGCAATAATGGCTCAGGAACGCCCAACAATCCGCTCGGTGGGAGAAAAGAAGAGATACACGGAACCATATTACACAAGTCTCCACCATTAATGACCGAGGTGCTTGGAGGATCTCGGGACACCCCGTTTTATTTTCATGGGTTCACTCATAACGATTCACGATTTATTCGAAGTAGACGATGCCTCCCCAACGTGAAATGGGTAGTATATCAGGCGTACTTACTCGAGGCCTCATGAAAGGATTTTGCCACGTCCTAGATAAATACCGGGTAACAATGTCACCTTTTTTGCTCTTATAAGACTCGCGCATTTTGAGACCCAGAATATATATCACACCACCTCTACTCCTTTATTTTTCCTCTCGTCCCATTCACCTCTTACACACCTATCAAAATGTCCAAGTTATTTTCTTTAGCAGACGTTGCCGAACATAATTCAGGGAACAGCCTGTGGATTGTCGTACATAACAAGGGTGAGTAAATAACAGGTGTATTCTCTTCTCATGCTGACTTGTTGGGAATTAGTTTACGATGTATCCAACTATCTCGAAGAGCATCCAGGTGGTGGTGAAGTCTTGAAAGAATGCGCAGGTGCAGATGCCACCGTTGCCTTTGAAGATGTCGGCCATTCCGACGGAGCAGTCAATATGTTGGAGGATATGCTCATCGGCGAGCTTGCAGACGAGGTATGTATATATGCATACTCGTTGCAGAGTATGGCTAATGAACCTATTCGCAGCACCGTCAAGATGAAGTCAAAGTCTATCGACCAACATATGAGAAGATTGTCGCGGCTCCGATTCTTCGTACACAGCCTTCCTTCTGGAGCATCGCAAGCTGGGTAGCTGGGGTTGCGGTCGTAGGAGCTGCCGGTTCTGGTATCTATTTCCTCGGCGTCTCGTCCATTCGAGATGCACCTGCAATAAAAGTTCAGCTGAAGAGCCTATTTGGAGGTGGCTACAAACAGCACTCAATGGGTAAGTTCATGCTTGGATACTTCAGCGCCGGCGCAACGTTCTCCACAGCAGCTTATATTGCCGGCGGCAAATGTCTCAAGATGCTGGACGTTTCGCGCGGCATCGGGAAGACCCCTCCACGCATTCACCAGACCTCGCGAGTGCTCATCAAGAAGCAAATCGTGGCACTACCTCGACTGCCGGTCCTGGACCCGCGAAAGTACCGCAAGCTGCCACTCGCACTGAAGGAGAAGCTGTCAGCGAACACCTATCGCTTTGTTTTCAGTCTTCCAAGCGCCGACGCCGTACTCGGTCTTCCCACCGGTCAGCACGTCGCGATTCAGGCTGAGGTTGGGGGGAAGATCATCTCCAGGTCATACACCCCCATTTCCAATGACAAGGACCCCGGAGGGCTCGAGCTAGTCATCAAAGTCTACCCCGATGGCCTTTTAACAAACCACATGGCTGGTCTCAAGATCGGCGATACCCTGGAATTCCGCGGCCCCAAAGGCGCAATGACCTACAAGAATGGCCTATGCAAACACATCGGCATGATCGCAGGCGGCACGGGGATCACCCCAATGTACCAGCTAATTCGCGCCATCTGCGAGGACGATGCGGACAAAACGACCGTCAGCTTGCTTTACGCCAACAACAGCGAAGACGACATCCTTCTGCGCTCACAGCTCGATAGCTGGGCGGCGAAGTACCCTCACAAGTTCAAGGTCTGGTATGTCGTGGGCACTGCGCCGGCGGGGTGGAAATATGGCACGGGCTTCGTCACGAAGGAGGTCATCGCCGAGAGGTTACCAAAGTCCTCGCCGGACTCTAAGATCATGCTTTGTGGCCCGCCAGGGATGATCAATGCGATGAAGAATAACTTGGATGGTCTGGGCTTTACGAAGCCAGGAGCTATCGCCAAGGCGACGGATCAGATATTTCTCTTTTAATTGTATGTGGACTGTTGGGCGTTTTGTTGTAGATAGATCGATTTAAAGCAGCTGTACCAAATATATGTACTTATATCCATGTTCAATATTTTGTTTAAACAAAGACCTATCAGTGATTTTGCAAGTAATGACTCCTTATAAATATCAATATAATCGTGATGTAATTAATTTGCATTCACCAGACTCTAGATAAAGTCCAATGCAAATGCAGAAGAGGTATAATCATAATAATATGTGACTTAGTCAAATAACAGCACAATATGCCGTTTGGTGGTAATATCAATTTTGAAAATCTCGATGAGCGAGGGGACCAGCGTCTTCATGGAGATCTTGTAGTCCAGAGGGGTCCCACATAAACATACCCTAAACCAAATAAGGCGAGGCGCCACTCTTGTCATGGTGGGGCTAAGCCACTGCCGGGCTCCGGCACATCACAGACCGCCTTGGCAGAAAATCTTAAAATTGGGGCCAATATGGCTGATGAGGCTAAGACTGCTCCAAGCTCCCCGACGTGTGAAATTCTCGTCATGTCATTTGCTCGGAATTCGAGTCGGATGCGGGTGCTTCCGTAGAGGAAGTTTCTAGGGGATCGGAAGCTATCCTCAACAAGTCTCACGCGGGATCCACACAGAATCGGGATGCCGAGTGCCGCTTTGGAGATAGGAGGCGAGTATATTCTTGGTTATAGAAGAGATGCCCCCGATGTCTTTCTTGAGGATATCACCTTGGAGCTGTGGTGGAAGCCTCGGCATGGTCGGCATGGTCGGAGGCGGCCGTGATAGGCCAATTGGTAGGATTCCGTATATATACTGCTCTCCAAGCCCTGAATTAAATATCTACCAATCTCCTCTTTCTCCTATTGCCTATTGAAGCATAAATTCGAGTTTACCTATATCTTACTCGCATTTTCCACCACCCCTCTCTCAATCTCTCACATCCCAACGGGAATTTCTCTCCTGGATACGCAAAACATGTCCTCCTGGACCCCTCCAACCACGGCTGGCCGCCCAGTCGCCATCCTCGGAGCAGGCGTCCTAGGCCGCCGCATGGCACTCATGTGCATAGCCGGCGGTCACGATGTTCACATCCGTGATCCCTCTGCGGACCAGCTTGATGCCGCCCTCTCCTACATCACCAGCACCGCCCCCTCCCTCACCCCCCCCGACGTCACCCCCGGCACCGCCCGCGCCTTCACCTCCCTCTCCTTGGCCATCACCAACGCCTGGCTAGTAATCGAAGCCATCCCCGAGATCCTCTCCCTCAAAACCTCCACCTTCGCCGAACTCGCCGCCCTCGCGCCCCAAGACTGCATCCTCGCCTCCAACTCCTCCTCCTACAAGTCGAGCGCCATGCTCTCCGCCGTCCCCGCCGCAGACCGCCCCCGAATCCTAAACATGCACTTCTTCATGCCCCCCGCCATCCGCGTCGTCGAGCTCATGACCTGCGGCGTCACCCACCCCGCCATCTTCCCTTTCCTCCACTCGGAGCTGACGAAACTCAAAATGAGCCCTGTGGTCGTCAAGAGGGAGTCGACGGGGTTCCTATTCAACAGAATCTGGGCGGCTATCAAGCGCGAGTGCCTCACCGTCATTGCCGATGGCGTCGGCACCCCTGAAGACATCGACGGCACCTGGACGCAGATGTTTGGCGGCGCTGCGGGGCCGTGCAAGCTCATGGACCAGGTTGGCCTCGACACCGTCGCGCATATCGAGGAGCACTACATCGAGGAACGCGGATTCGACCCTAGCGCGCGCGACTTCGTGGTGGGGGAGTACGTCGACAAGGGGAAACTAGGAAATAAATCCCAATCCGGCGGCTTGTACCCCCCACAGCCCGACGCACCCCCTTCGGCCCCCGCTCAGGTCCTTTACATCCTCGACCTCGGCCTCACCAACCTCTCCGCCCCCATGTCCTCAGGCCGCGTCCTCAAAGGGTCCACGGACGGCCTCACCCCCCTCACCCCCCTCTCTACCTCCGAATCCCTCCCCGACGGCATCACAACCCTCTCCACCCGCCTCTACTGGACCTGCATGGCCTCCCCCCCCACCAACACCGGTTCCATCCGCTCCTCCACTCTCTCCGGGGAAGACATAACCACAATCCTCCCCCCCGGCGCCGTGCACACCCCAAAACAAATAACCGCCGACCGCACAAACAGCTACCTCTACGTCTCCGACCGCGAAGGCATGCGCGTCCTCCGCTTCCGCCCCGATGGCTCCGATCTCACTACCCTAGTGCAGACCGGGGATTTCACCAACCCCGCCCACAAAGTCGATCAGACGAGGTGGTGCGTCGGTATCGCCGTCGACCCGATCCATAGGCTTGTGTACTGGACGCAAAAGGGCCCAAGTAAGGGGTCCCAGGGTCGAATCATGCGCGCTGGTCTGGACATCCCTGGCGGTGAAACGGCGTCGAATCGCAGCGATATCGAAGTTCTCTTTTCCAACCTCCCAGAGCCGACGGATCTAGAACTGGACGAGGAGGCAGAGACGTTGTATTGGTGTGATCGTGGGGAATTGCCGTTGGGGAATACGGTTAATTGCGCGAGTGTGGCGAGGGGTGCGGAGAAGGCGGAAGCGAAGACGGAGATGGAGAAGATGCTGGGGTATAAGATAGTTGTAGGCGGTTTGCATGAGGCGATTGGGCTGCAGCTCGATGTCAAGAATGGGGTCATCTATGCGTCGGATTTGGGGGGGAGTGTGTACAGATTCAACTTCGATGGGTCGGGGAAGGAGAAGATTTACGAGGCGGACTGCGCGTTTGCTGGGATCGCGTTGGTATAGTCTTGTCTTGTCTAGTTTGTTAGTTATAATCTCTCACATAACATCCGTCTCTACGTGGCGAGAAGCCCACTGTGCCGAGAAATATGAGGGGTACTTTATCTTCAAGCAGCTCAAAATCTGTACACACGATATATACCTACTATGATTCCATATTAGTTTGTGTACTGTAGCTACTCTTAACCATCTAGGACACCTCGTACCTAAAAATTACATTCGCATGTTGCTTTTATACCTAATTATAAAGAGTCTCTTTTATAGCATAATAGTGTTCCTTTACTATGGCACTACTATGAAGCTCTTACTGCTGGTTGCGTTTCCCTATTCTGGAGATGCCCGGAACATATGAAAATCCGATTCCGAAAAGAGACTGAAGTTAGTTGACTCAGCAGCACAGCCACACTTAAATCACATTTTACCTTTACTAAGACTGTGGCTAGTAAGTAGTGCCATACCGCCACCTACGAGAGAGACAAGACAGCTCGTCCCTTCGCAAAGTAGTTGACCCTACTTTATCATTCATCATTCATCATTCATCATTCATCATTTCAAAAGTAACTTAGTCCTTCACAAGGGTGGGCTAGTGCGGGTAAGCCCTCCCTCCCGCAAGCGTGACCCAGTGCGGGGTAGGGATGGGCTATATCTCTCACAGACGTACGTTAGTAGGTACACCGGCCCGACAAAGCTTGGCTAGTCCACTATGCCACGTACAACCAACATCCAACAAATGGTTGCCGCGCTTCTGAAGGTCGCTTGCTTGCACTTCGGAGAACGTTGGTGGTATAATTGCACTCTCTGGCTCTACAATTCCATAGCTCACTCACCAAGACATCCGTATCTCACCAAGACATCTGTATCTCAGGTTCCCGACCAACAATATCCCGCTAGGCCCAGTGCTCTACAATGGATGGGCTCTCTGTGGCTGCAAGCGTTGCCGGAATTCTTTCGCTGGGCATCCAGGTGACACAATCCCTCACCGACTACTATGAGGCGTACAAGGGCCAGAAATCGGAAATCGCCAATATTGCCAAAAATCTTAAAAATCTCCTCAGCGTATTCGAGAGCCTGGGCAGACAATTGACCGACCGTAAATTCCGAGCCGACGAGAACGGTTTACTTGAGACTATTGAGGGCTCAATCCAAATGTGCGAAGAGAATATTGAAGAGCTCCAAACCAAAATCGACAAATTCAAGGACAGTTCTGGTAACAGCATCCAAGTGGCAGTCCAGACTACCACTCGCCAGTTAGCCTACCCCTTTAAACAGAGCACGCTGCGCAAACTGGACGCAGACATTGACGAGATCGTCTCGAATTTGTCCCTGGCACTAGCGGTGCTCCAGCAGAAGGACATTGGCAACGTCCATGATGATATTGAGGACGCCAAAGCAGTACTTGACCTTGTCAGGACCACCCAGCTCTCGTCAACAATCCGCGACTGGCTGAAGGCTCCTGATGCTACCACTAATTACAACGACGCATGCAAACTAAAGCATCCACGCACCGGGCTCTGGTTTGTCAAAGGATCCTATTTTTCTACCTGGCTTGTAAAGGATAAGTCCTTCCTGTGGCTAAACGGTTTCGCCGGCTGCGGCAAGTCAGTACTAAGTTCCACGGCTATACAATACACTCTCCGGCATCGCAGGTCTAACCCGCGTATCGGGATCGCTTTCTTCTTCTTCACATTTAGTGATGACTCTAAACAAGACGCCTCTGCCATGCTACGCGCGCTAGTCTTGCAACTGTCAAGCCAGCTCAACGACAACCATGCCCTTCTCTCACGATTAAATGATCGCTACTGCAACGCCACACCACCTGACCAGGACCTCGAAGATTGTCTGCATCAACTTGTGCAGGGGTTCGAACACGTGTATATTATCTTGGATGCACTGGACGAAAGTCCCCGGAACAAGAGCGGGAAGAATCTCCGTCGGGGCGTTCTTGAAGCCCTGGTTATCATCCAGAAATGGTCAGAGCCTGGTCTTCATCTCCTCGTCACAAGTCGTGATGAGACTGACATTCGTGATGTGCTTCGCGATGATCTTCAAACTCCGCCAGATGAGATTGTCTCCATGAAGAACGCATCTGTTGACAGTGATATTGCGTCGTTCATATCTGGCTACCTGAAAGATAGCCGTGAACTGCGTAAATGGGAAAAATATCACGATCAAATTGAGAAAGCACTCAGTGAGCGATCGAACGGTGTGTGCGTTCTCTGTCGTCTTTCAAGATAATTCTACTGACCTAGCTAGGTTTCGGTGGGTCGAATGCCAGTTTAGGGCATTATCTTATTGCGCGAGTAAACGTCAACTCGATAAATCACTGGTATCTCTGCCACAGGGTTTAGACGAAACTTACAAACGAATGCTGTTGAATATTGATGAAGTGTCTGTGCAAGACGCAAGGCGGATCTTAACTTTGCTTTGTTGTGCCAAGAGGCCACTGACGGTATCTGAACTCATCGACGCGAACGCGGTGGAGCTAGGGGATAATCCGCGACTGAATCCTGATGGCAGACTGCCTAGTGAAGACGAAATCCGTGCGGTCTGTCCTGGCCTTGTTGAGGTGGATGTACGCCCCGATTACGAGACCACCGTACGCATCGCCCATTTCTCAGTCCAGGAATACCTCGAATCCGAACGGATACTTCAGCAGCAAAATGCCGCGATATTCAGTGTGCGAGGACCTGAGGCCCATGCAGAAATCGCTTCAATTTGCGTAACATACTTGCTAGAACCTGCGCTGTCGAGGGAATCAATCGCAGAATATCCTCTTGCATTGTACGCAGCGAAGACTTGGTATGAACATTTTCGTGACGGAGATAAAGGTAAACATTATGCTGGGCACCAAGCTCTCCAGTTATTTCGAAATTCTAGAGGCGAATTGGAGAACTGGGTCGCGATATGGAATGTCGACGGCGACGATGGGCGCAAAGGGGATACAGTTCCATCGTCTGTTTACTACGCGTCACTTCTTGGACTTAGTTGGGTTCTCTCTCAGCTACTTTGCGAGAATCCCTCAGAAAGTTCATTCTCAGCGTTAAGTATACAAGAAATTTCTGATTTAGTCAACGCGCTAGGCGGGTTCTATGGCAACGCGCTCCAGGCGGCTTCAGCTGAGGGCCACGAGCAGGTCGTTAAGCTGCTGCTCGACAAGAGTGCCGATGTTAACGCGCAAGGCGGGTTCTATGGCAACGCGCTCCAGGCGGCTTCGTACAAAGGCCACGAGCAGATCGTTAAGCTGCTGCTCGACAAGAGTGCCGATGTTAACGCGCAAGGCGGAAACTTTAGCAATGCACTTTACGTAGCTTCGTACAAAGGCCACGAGCAGATTGTGAGGCTGCTGCTCGATAAGGGCGCTAATCTCTACGTGCAAGGTAAATATGGCACCGCGCTCCTGGGGGCTTCGGCTGAGGGCCACGAGCAGATCGTTAAGCTGCTGCTCGACAAGAGTGCCGACGTTAACGCGCAAGGTGAATACAGCAACGCGCTCCAGGCAGCTTCAGCTGGAAGCCACGAGCAGATTGTAAAGCTGCTGCTTAACAAGGGCGCTAACGTCAACGCGCTGCCAGGCAGACACTATGGCAACGCGCTTTACGAAGCTTCACGCGGAGGCCAAGAGCAAATTGTAAAGCTACTACTTAACAAGGGCGCTAATGTTAACGTGCATGGCAGATCCTATGGCAATGCACTCCAGGCAGCTTCAGCTAAGGGCCATGAGCAGATTGTAAAGCTACTGCTTGATAAGGGCGCTAGCGTTAACGTGCAAGGCGGATACTTCGGCAACGCGCTCCAGGCAGCTTCAGCTGGAAGCCACGAGCAGATTGTAAAGATGCTGCTTAACAAGGGCGCCAATGTCAACGCGCAAGGCGGACACCACAGCAACGCGCTTTACGCGGCTTTGGTCGGTGGCCCGGCTTTGGTCGGTGGCCACGAGCAGATCATGAAGCTGCTGATCAACAAGGGCGCTGATGTTAACGCGCTGATGTTACTCCGCAAGGGGGAACCTTACGGGAACCTGCTTTACGCAGCTTCTTACCAAGGCTACGAGCAGATCGTAAAGCTACTGCTCGATAATGGCGCTGATATCAACTCGCAAAGCGGAGACTACAGCAACGCACTCCAGGCAGCTTCAGCCAGAGGCCACGAGCAGGTCGTGAAGCTGCTACTCAATGAGGGCGCTGATGTCAACGCGCAAGGCGGACACTACAGTAACGCACTCCATGCAGCTGCAGCTGGAAGCCACGAGCAGATTGTGAAGCTGCTACTCAACAAGGGTGCTGACGTTAACGCGCAAGACATATACTGCGGCAACGCGCTCCAGGCAGCTTCGTACAATGGCCACGAGCAGATCATGAAGCTGCTGCTCAACAGGGGCGCTGACGTCAACGTGCAAGGTGGATACTTCGGCAACGCGCTCCAGGATGCTTCGGTTAAGGGGCATACGCAGGCTGTAAAGCTACTGCTCGACAAGGGTGCTGACGTTAACGCGCAAGGCGGATACTACAGTAACGCACTCTATGCAGCTTCAGACAGTGTCCACGAGCAGATTGTGAAGCTGCTACTCGACAAGGGTGCTGACGTTAACGCGCAAGGCAGAGACTTCAGCACCGCAATCTACATAGCTTCGTACCGTGGCCACGAGCAGATCATGAAGCTGCTGCTCAACAGGGGCGCTGACGTCAACGTGCAAGGCGGATACTCCGGCAACGCGCTCCAGGCAGCTTCAGTTAGGGGGCATAAGCAGGCTGTAAAGCTACTGCTCGACAAGGGTGCTGACGTTAACGCGCAAGGTGGGCGCTACAGCAACGCGCTCGAGGCAGCTTTAGCTGAGGGCCATAAGCAGATTGTAGAGCTGCTGCTCAGCAAAGGCGCTCACCGCGCAAGGTGAGGGGTATAGTAACATGAGCTAACGGCCATATCTACTCAAAGGTTACATACTGTATATTTAATATTCTTCTATCATCTCTATTGTGTACAGGGTCCATAGCACAGGACTTTTATAGCATTGGAGTGAATATTAACGTGAGCGCAGGTTTTGAGTTGCTTAAAGTCAAAGTTCCTCTCATATTTCTCAGCATGGTGGGCTTCTCAGCACGTAGGGACGGACGTTAGATGCATGGTGGCACGGTGTTTACAATATTCTACTTTCATTCTACAATCATATTTGTAGTATACTACGAGATGGCACGCGACCTCGCGGTGCCCTGATCCCCTTCCAGCGAACGCCCTGGCTACTCAAACGCTGCGGAGCCCCGAGCTCCGCATACCCCCCCTCCTCCCCCTTTTTCATCCCATCCGCGTGACATTCCAGCCCTCCACAACCTCCTGGCATCAAACCCAACCGTGGCCCGTCAGGACCCCGTCGGGATCTTTATCCTATATGCCCCCTTTTGCAATTTTCCGCCCAATCGACGCATGCACCGACCAGCACCCAGCACCCAAACCCAGTGGATGCTGCAGGATAAAAGGCCCTTGAGCCCCCATCCCTCCATGAATCAAACACGGATTACATCCCTCATCCAAACAAACTCACAAACATGACGATGGGTGTGGCCTGGCCCGCAATGAGGATTTCACGTCCTTGTCGACGTCCGTCTTCGAAAAAATCCAACGGTTGGCAACGACGACGACGGTGTGTGAGATAAAGAGCGGTTTGGGGGCCAAATAAAAGGTACCAGCGTAGTTAACGTAAACACACCCACAATACGCCGAAGAAAAAAATTATAATCCCCAGACGACGCGCTTCGAATCCCCCCTCCTTTCCATCCACCCATCCATCGAAAACAAAAAAAAACCCCCCCGTCCCTGTCAGACGACACAAACAACAACAGAAAAACGCCCGTGAAATGCGCGCAACAAACACAGCCTGAAGTGGGCCAAAAACAAACGAAGCAGAGCGGGAGATGAAAAACGGTGCCTCTCCCCCCTGGTGTCAAGGCGCGGCATATAACGATGAAAGACTGTTTGACGGCGCGAAGGGGGGGGGGATGAGGATGTGGTAAACGGCGGCGGCGGCAGGGGGAATATGCGGATTTTCGATTTTTTGGAAATGAAGGCACGATGGTTTTGAATGGCGGTGGTATGGTGGGTGAACTCGCTCGCAAAAGTAGTTTCTGGAAGTTCCTCGGTTTGCTTTTCTTTTTTTCGCTCAATGGAAGAAGACAAAGTAGAGTAGATGCGTGAAAAAAACAAGTTTTCGCGTCAAAATCTCGAGAAGGTGGGTGCGGTGTGGTGTGGTGTGGCGTGGTGGCTTGCTGAGTTTTGGTATATGCTTTCCCCGAATCCGACAAACAAAAAAAAACCCGCTCAATTGATCAGATATGTACTTCGTTATGTGCAAAAAAAACAGAGTAATAGTAGTAATTGTTCGCGTGTGTTTCGCAAACGTCGGACCGCGGGGGTGGGTATTTTCAATCTGCAGAAGCCGTCTTTATGTAATTTGCAATGCATTAATTCGTCATGGAGAGAGAGAGAGAGACAAGACCGTCGAACGACCCGCCAATCTAGCTCGTCCCCGTCACGCCCAGAGACCCGTTCTGCTGCTGCTGCTGGCTCCGCGATCCCCATGCTGAGTGCCGCCAGCCGCGGTTCCCGCCGCCGCTGCTGCTGCCCTCCTTGTGGCTGTCGGGTGTGCCGTTGCCGTCGCGCTGGACGAAGGGCAGTTTCTCGCGTGAGGGGTATCCGGATCCCGACCCATCGCGCTGCGAGTACGGTGATGGGTGCTCGAAATCGTCGCCTTGCCATGGTTGCTGGGGGGGTGTGGTCTGGCTGCCTGAGCCGCCGAAGTTGACGGACGGCTCTTGGACGTGCCGGACGCTGGTTTCGTTTTGCCAGGTGCCGTTTTGGGAGTTTTCTGTCTCAACCCTGGTTACTACTGGGGCGTGTGCACGGCCGCTGCCATCGTTCGATCGGGCTGGCCCGTGGGTTGTCTCGACTTGGTGTCGAGGGCCTCCGCTTGCGGCAATATCGCCGTAGCGCTTGAGAATCTCTTTTGTAGTTATGTCGCCAGAGTTGTTGAAGAGAGAGGAATCGTTGAGGATCGACTGGAGGTCTTCAGGTACCTGTTTATCATTAGCATGTTTCATATCAAAGAAATCGTATCGCAACAAACTTACCTCACACATCTGGTCGTTGAACTCAATGAGCGAGTGCACGGCCTCAATAGCCAAGAAACTATCATCCATTCCGGCATTCTTCGTATTCGTAAATAGAATATTAGGCGCGATGACGGTTGCAATATTGTGCGTGTCCATCTTGCTTCCCGACTCCTCATCGACTTGATGGAACGACGCAGTCCAGTTCAGGAACGAACAGAGAATCTCCAGGCAGTCTCGGTGAGCTTTCGGGAGTAAACAGCATGTGAGGTGGAGAACACGACGGCGCTTGTCTTCGTCGGCGATCTTCTGGGATGTGATATACAGTCGATGTAACTTGAAAGTTAGCAACGGATCTGGCAGCTCTCGAAGATATTTCTTCAACAGCGCCGCAACCTGCACCACATTCTCCGAAGACAAGTCCACCGCATCACATCCATCCTTGTCAATAGCCGCCACAGCTTCATTGAGCCTCTTGATGTTACCGTTCTTCCGGAAGACACCCTCAACAGACAGGTCCATCTTGCGCATCGTCGAAATCGCATCATCCACAAGCGCAGGGATCCGTAAGCTGCCCGGCCCAACGCCATCCGTGGAATCCGCTCCGTCTCTTTCAATAATTGCCTCCAACGGCACGCCGAACACGCCCTTCTTCTTCGCGCCCTTGCGCCCATCATTCTTGAATGCCTTCCCAAACTTATCCCAGAAAGTCGGCTTGCGCGATTCAATAAGACCCAAGAGCTCTTCCAGCGTAAAATGGCCATCCAGTAAAGGCTGCATAGACAAGACCGCTACATGCCGAACGATAAAGTACTCGAGTGCAGAGAGTTCGGAGAAATATCGCTTTCCCGGCGGCCCGCGCTGTGGGGAGGGCTCGCTTTCGAGATTGGGGTTATCGAGCTCATTGGCGTTGGAATACGTCCTCTGATGCCCATTCAATAGCTTGGGCTCCGTAATAGACGTTTTGAATAACTCGTGTCGGGCGTGTTTGTAGGCATTTGGCCTCTGCTCCTTTGCTTGCTCAGCCGCGACGATCCTGGGAATATCATCTAGAGTGAGAGCATCCTGGTGGCCGAATAAAAGCTCGGATCTCGGCTCGCCTTGGTTGTCGCGTTCCTCCACGATGTGGAAGTCGTTATTCCTCGTATCAGACCCGTCAGCTCCAGCTGACCCCGGTCGTACACTCCGGCTTTCCGGTCCATCCATGATACGCGACGTCCTGGCCTTCTTGATGGTCGAAGATAAGTGCTTGTCCATACGTGTACTGCGCAACCTCCGCACGTCGTTGAGCGTGTTCTCATACGACGATTCTCGTGGGTTCTCATCGCTCGTGCCGCCGTACGATTTAGACCGACTCTCCTGGGTGAGAGCGGCTGGGTGCTGTTCCGACGACTCGCCGACTCGATGGCCTTCCTGTGAATTATAACCATTCAAGTTTGGATCATCAGAAGTGTGTGGCAGCGTACCGCTATTCCTCAACATCATCAAGAGCCGTGCAAGCGCTACCCTCAAAAGGAAGACATATTGCTGTAATCGCGTAACGTGAGTAAATCCGGAAACAGAATCTGGAGACCGGTTCTGGCAGTTGTTGCAGTATAATACCCTGTCGGAATCGCTCCATCGCACATCCTCGAGGTTATGACTGAGATCCCGAGAACAGATGCTGCAGCTTAAACAGGTCAGATGCCATCTCTTCTCGCCAAGAAGGGCGCACTCGTCTTCTATAGGCCGTTGGCAATGTGTGCATTGGTCTGAGGCTGCTCCTGCAAGACCTGTCGTGCCGGTTGTCTCTTCCAAAGATTTCTCGTCGTCTCTGACTTGGTCCACATCGCCGAGGTCGCCCAGGAATAGGTCCAGTCCATGCGTGTTCTTCATTTCGCGTTCAACCCGGAGAGCTCCCTGGAGGCATATCCGGATGAGAAGCTTGAGATAATGTGCCAGTCCCGTGACAAGCGAAAGGAGTTCCTGTGTTACACCAAGCTTCCTAACACCTGTCTCTTGAGTCCTCGACAGCAACGCAAAGAACGCAACTATTTTCTTGCATAACAGTTTCGCTTCTCTCGAGTAAGAGAGACCTGTGTTGTTGGTTAGCTTCTTGTCGCGGCTTGCCGTATGCGATGAAGTACCTTTAACGCCCTGTTGGGATATTACGGCATCCAGTTTATCTGCAGACTTGAAAAGAAGATCAACATGCCAGATAAACTTCTTGGCTGTGAGTACTCCATCGACATAGGCACCGTTGCTGACATGAAGGAGCATATCCGAGATATTCGCAGCCGAGGATTCCTCGAACGTCGAAAGCACGCTCCAGATTCTGTACACCTTCTCTTCCATCCTCTCCTCCTCGTCGCGTACCAAATTACGTGCCTCGACATCTGAGGCATCCTTCAAAAGAGGCCGCTCTGGCAGCGGCTCCGACGAGGCTTCAGCAAGCCTTACGTTCCAGAACTTGTGAATCATATAACACTCTGGGTGCCAATGCTGGTTTTGTCCATTCCTGAATATTTCCACGAATTGCTTCAAAATGGCAGTCTGGCAGCCATTGCAGCGTTGTGCGAATTGTGTCGAGTAATGGTAATGACAGTAGACTTTGTCATCGTGCTCGTAGTAGCTGTCCTGGGCGCCAAATACTGTAGGGCACACCGAACATGTGAAATGGTCTATGTGGTACTTGCGCTCCAATGCCGTAATATATGAGCCTCGAAGTGCCCCCCCGCATTGGTGACAGAGTAGACCTAAACGTCGAAAGTAATCTGTTTCGCATAATGGGTATTGGCCTTGGCCTTCTTCGTCATCTACTGGGAAGAACTTTGACGCGACAATTTGACCGCAATCCTACACGACGGTTTGTTAGCTGAGCCTCCAAACCTGGACACAACTTGGAATAGGTGAACTTGCCTTGCATTTGAAGCAATCGAGATGGAATGTCCCACCGAGTGCACGCACGAACTGCCCTGTGAGGGGCTCACCGCACTTCTTGCACAGCCGTAGCTGCCCACTCCCCGTCCTCTTTCCACCACGGTGCCGCGAGCGATCCCGATCGGAACTGTCTTTATGTGCGTCTCCTCCAGGGTTGTCCTTTCTTTGGTTGCCCTGCATCGCTGTTGGTGGTGGTCCACGATTGGCCTGGTCGTAGCCATTGTTTTGGTTTTGCCGTGGCATATTTTGCTGCTGCTGGAGCTGCTGCTGCTGTGGTTGTTGTTGTTGTTGTTGTTGTTGTGGGTATCCTGAAGGAGCCATATCCCGACTGGATTGATAGCGATTATCCTCTCCAGACGGCGGTGGGCCTCCATATGCCCAGCTGGGGCCAGGGGGACCTCCCTCCGATTGAGGACCCATTATAGGAGCCAGAATAGTATGCCAGCTTGATATATCCCGTAATGCCTACTTGTCGCGATCAGAGTCGGAGGGGTCGTATCGCCGGGGATGCGCCACTTCGATTGTGTTGGGTGGAGAGGTGAGGTGTTGTCGAGGACAGGACAGATCGAAGCCAAAACAGACAAGCAAAGGGCGTCGTCGTGGATGGTCCAGGCGAAAGCAAACGAGTGAATGAACGAGCGCGATTGTCGTAGCTGGTTAAACACTGAAGTGTATTGAGACAGGAGCCGAAGCAGCTTTCCGGGATATGGTATCCCACGAGAATGAAGCGCGACAGCCACTCTCTGGGTGCCAAGGGCGGTGGATGAGGCCCTGAGCTCTCTCGGCAGAAAGAGGAGAGTTTCTCAACACGCTGCCTGGTCGGAGATGTCAAGGCTGAACGCTGGAGGTGGAATCAAACAGACGCAGCGAGACACATTCATTGAAGCTCTTGATGTAGATGACGGAGGTAAGCGCATGAGGATCTGAAGAGTTGCAGAGTGAGTTGCAGAGTGCTATATTGAGCGACTTGTGACTTGTGAGATGCGAGGTTGCGGAGTAATTAAAGGTACGAAGTAACTTTGGTCGGAGGGCCAGTAGTAAGAGTGGTAGGAGTAGAAGGGGAAGAGCACAGTCCGTCTTTGTCGCAAGGTACACGGGATACCCTGAGAGAGGTAGTGTAGGAGAAGTCACTCTACAGCGGACGAGAGGGATAAAGTGACATGGACCGTGCAGGGTGCAGAGAGGCACAACAAGTACACTTAGACAGCAAGTGCGGCACGGCAACAGAAGTGTGATGGGGAGTTTTTGGTCTAGCGAAGGGGGCCCGGCAAGCACAAGCGCTGGGGAGGAGGCGTTTGTTCCCTGGTTGGAATCTGTCTACTACCTGTCTAAACGATCTATAATAAGTTGTACATTTCGTATAAAGTTCGTATACGTTGCCAGCGAATATTTGGGGGATTTTTACTAGTTTTGTCATCACGATAGGAGGATTTTTAGAGGAATGTGGTGCAGAGTGATTGGATCCCTCACACGTCCAAATTTATCCCCTTAATCCTTCGCCCTCCTCTCCTTTCTTCCCACACGTTGCGGCCCAGTTGCGGCCAAGAGGGGGGGGGGCAATCACGTGGTTGTTGCGGAGCAACCACAGACCATAAATATACTCACGCTAGGGACAAGACAGTAGTGAAGATCACATGACCAACAACAGAACAACGGCATACAGGAGGACTCAGGCCATGCTTCGTAACTGTTCTACTCTACTATGTAAGTGCCATTGTATGTAGGTGAACGATTAGGTGCAGCACGTGAATACACAGGCCTCAAAAGGTACAGTACCAATTGGGAATGGTAAGTAGCGAATGGACGTGGAGGGCCACATAGATTGGACCTTTATTCACACATTAGTGCATAAAGGTCCAATCTGTGTGGCCTTATATGTAGCCAGCCTTAGGGTTGAGACCAAGTAGATTGAGGCTGTGGAAGCATCAAACAGTATAGTGCACGGCACGTGCACACTGTACCAGATAAAGCATCAAACAGTAGCAGGCAAGACACAGACAGTACTAAAATGGCAGTACGAAGGCTGATATTACAGTACAAAAGACTGGAAGAACAAAGATACACTATTCACAAGCATACGACGCTATTCACAAGCATACGCCGTCTTATACTATCCTCTCAGGTACGCAAATATATTCCATATACTCCATACTGTACCATACTGTACTATACTACTCCATTTCCTATTTTGGTGCCTTATTAAATAGACGCGGGGTTGGTTTGTTGGCAGCTGATTTGATTGCTTCTATCGACGGCGTCTACTTGTACGTACACCACTCTCCTGTCCTGTCCACACACAGTACTTTCTGGTACAATCAAGTTGCTGTGAACTACAGTACAGCCTCAGGTCCACCCCCAGTACCTTTTCCATTTCCCTATGAAATCTGCCCCAAATCTGGCCCAATCTACCACGCTTACCCTCTTTCAGCCTTAGCCTCACGTTACCCGCCCGCTCTGGCTTCCCTAGAGCAGGTTAGAGGAGGATAGAGCACACACCCAACCCACCAAGCAACACCCCCACCACCAACTTCTAGCCGTACACCTTGATAGTACAGTACAACACAGTAGGCGGAGGCCCATAGCCCATATTCTGCCTTATCCCTCTTCTGACTGACCACTCCAACCAGCCAACAGACAACACCCAACACAACCTCAAACCACCCCATTCACTTTCTGCACCAGGATCGCTCGTTAGGTAGCCCGCCAGGTTGCCTGATCTACCACCTACTTCTTCATGCTTTCTCTGTCCTCTCAAACCTCAACACACGCTCGCTGAGCCATTCTGATATCGCCAAGATGTCAAACCACGGAATCATTCGCATCACCAAGGTATGTTACCCCGCCGGGAAGATTTGGGCTTTTGACGTGTTGGGCCCCAGACTGACAACTCTATAGGAGCTGAGCGGCATCCAGAAGTCCAACGATCTCTGTACGAAATCCCCAGTCTCATACTCTATACCCCATACCTGCCCTGCTCGGGCTGACACGACCCCTCTATAGCTATAGCAGTTGCCTGCCGAGATGTCGACGTTCGCAACGTCCGCGCCATTATTATAGGTCCCCCAGACACCCCATACGAATTCGGGTTCTTCGAGGTGAGTGACGGACATGTCTATTCAAAAATATAAAATTCTGACAGCTTGGTAGTTTGCAGTCAGGTTTGGCAAAGGTGTGTACCATGGACCTCCCCCAGCCTTCCTAGACAGCCTCACTTGCAGCCACTGAACCAATACTGAACCACCACGCAGATTACCCAGCCAAGGCACCCTCAATCAATGCAACCACCACGAATGGCGGAAGGTGCCGCTTCAACCCAAACATATACGCGCAGGGGAAGGTCTGCCTGTAAGTTCAGCCGCACATGGAGTACATTCTGAGAGCTATGCTAACATGAAATCAGGTCAATTCTTGGGTACTTAACCCTAGCCCTATCGAGGAGGACAACTGCTAACGTACGATATCAGCACCTGGCGCGGGGAAAGAGGAGAGGAATGGTCATCAGCTCAGGGTCTCGAATCGATCCTCATCTCCATCCAAAGCCTCATGTCCTCCAACCCATATGAGAACGAGCCTGGATATGAATCAGCAAAGAGCTCGGAAGACAAGCAGAACCAAAAGAACTACGTTATGAAGGTAACTAATCCACTACTCTCCAAGCGGAAATGTACTGACATGATAGATCCGACACGAATCGCTACGCATCTCCATTATCCAGCGCCTAGAAGAATACCTCGGCATTGCCTCCAACGGCACCGTCCTCCCCCCCATCACCAACGACTCCGACGAAGACTCCATCGACGACAACTCTGACGAAGCCCTCGTAGCCTTCGAGCCCTTCAAAGACCTCTGCAAACGGCGCTTCCTCTGGTACTACGACTCCTACCTCCTCGCCATCCGCAAAGCCCGCGAAGAAGTCACCGACGGCCAGCTCTTCGCCCGCATGCCCTTCGAAGGCCAAGGCAACGACATGGTCGGCAAGTTCAACTACACCGAGCTCACCCGCCGCCTCGAGACCATCAAGGCCACCCTCGACGCCGAAACAACCCGCTGGGCCGACGAGGGCCTCGCCCAGAAGAAAAAAGACAGCGGCGTCGCCGCCAACCTCCAGCGCCAGTACGAACAGGTCGTCGAAGCGTACAAGCGCGACTCGGCCGTCACCCTGGACATTGAGCTCGTCGACGCCAACCCCTTCGTCTGGGCCATCACCTATTTCGGGCGGCCGATGACGAATCTCGACGGCGGCCTGTTCAGGATCACATTACACCTGTCCCCCCGGTTCCCGGACGAGCAGCCGCGCGCGCGCTTCGAGACGCCGCTGTTCCACCACCGCATTGCGAGGGATGGGACGCCGTGCTATACGACGGGGAGGAGCGATGATATTAAGAGCCATATTGATGGGATTATTGAGGCGTTGGAGGAGGAGAGCCCGCCGTATGATCCCCGCACGATGGTTAATCCCGAGGCGGCCAAGTTGTATTGGGGGACGCCGGAGGAGAGGAAGACGTATAATCGCCAGTTGAGGAGGGCGGTGCAGAGGAGCTTGGAGTAAAGCCTGCCTGCCGTTGCATTGGTATTTACTCCGGTATTCCGCTTTAAGAGTAGCATGCTGATTGTAGGCAGGGATTAACACTCCTCTTTCACACCCCCTTAATCCTCTCACAGAAGTACCCACCCTCTACGCTCCAACTTCATCCAACCACTCCCCACCTCCCATCTCCCACTTCTCTCACAACCACACCACCACCACCTCACCAACCAACCATCAAAACACACAAACAAACAGCTCATCCAATCAACACAACACAATTCAACGGCGTAAAAACAGCAGCACAGCTAGCGGGGGGAACAACGGAGTTTTTTTTTTCTGGGGCGTGTCAGGGTGTTATGAGGGACAGGGTTGGGAGCGGGGGTGGG
>JPKC01001876.1:0-15336 GCA_000750925.1 Pseudogymnoascus sp. VKM F-4518 (FW-2643) | reverse complement strand
TGGTGTTTTCGTGTCCGACCCGCTTGTGTGTCCGACTCGCTTGTGAAATACGTTATACTTTTTACTCTTTTATAAGAGCTAAAATTTAAAGAGTCTATTATTATTCAAACTCTATAAGTCTATAAACCTAAGCTTTAAGCTTAGAAGCCTAAGAGAGTAAATGCAAGAGTGGGAGTGGGAGTTGGAGCGACGATGCAAGAATTTAATATGGTTATTTTAAGTACCTTCCTATATAGATTACTATAGAAGGTACTTACTCTGTCTGGTGGCCGCGGTTTCTTCCGCGACCACAAGGGGCTTACTCCAACTTCAAGCGAAGCAAAATTTTGGTCACGACGATGAGATTACAATCGAGTTTAATTTAGTTATTATTGTTCTACAGTCCGTGAATTACCGAAAACGAGAAACGTCCGAATGACAGTGACCAAGGCTATAGGATTGGTGGCATTCATGAACTCTGCTGTGGACAGACAAGGAGAAGCCCGGGCGAACATTGTCAACTCCGATTTCCTGTTGTAAAGCCGGTCCGCGCCTCACAGGAATTAAAGTTTTCCCCAATCATTCCGTCCCGTCATATTGACTCGTTCACTACGAAAGGCCTTCTACTGTTGATTATTAGCTACTCCACTATTTCGGGGTTGCAGTGCTGTTTATTATATCCGATGACGGCGTGTGCTTGCGCTGATATCCGATTCTAAAACTCTCATGCGGGGTTAGCTAGCGCTCTCCGCATTTCAAAATCTCCACATTTCAAAATCTCCGGGGCCCCAGAATCCGAGGAAAGGCACAGAGTATATGGTCTGAGAATCGGCACTGTAGATCTCCTGGGCATCGGCCTATTAATTGATTCAACAGCCTCGAATATTCTCAAAGTTTTAATTTACTCAACACACAAGTGTCTAGTCTCTACTCTTCCTCTAAACTTACAGGCACACTCCACACTTCGTCCCCATGTTGGACAACTACAACAAAAAGATGCAGAATGTGGGCACCGAACACCTCGAGGACAATATTAGTCCGATAGATTCCGCAGACTCCTTCGACGCTGAGAACATTGCCTATGGCCCATCTGGTTTCAAGGGTCTCATTGCTGCGCCATACATTTTCGGCGTTAGCTTCCTCGCATCTCTGGCTGGTTTCTCCTTTGGTTACGGTAAGCCGAAGCGTGACCCATCTCCCAGGATCATCACTATATCATAAATAACCATAGACCAGGGTGTCATATCCATTATCCTGACCATGCCCCAATTCCACAATGTCTTCCCAGAGACAGCACCAAGCAGTCCTACATACGGCTTCTCTACTGGCTTTATGACGGGTATGCTTGAATTGGGAGGCTTCATTGGATGTCTCTTCTACCCATATTTAGCGGATAGGTATTCTCGCAAGTGGGGTCTCAGCATCGCTGTGGTATTCTGTAAGTCTTGGATTGCTTCTGGACGCGCAAACCTCAGCTAACAGGTTGTAGACACCATTGGTGCAATCCTCCAAACAGCAGCAAACAACTATGCAACCTTGGTTGCGGGAAGGTTCATTGGCGGCATTGGAGTTGGTACCCTGGCTTTGGGCGCACCACTGTACATTGGAGAGGTCGCCCCGCCGAATATTCGTGGTTCGCTACTCGTTCTGGAACAATTTTCAATTGTCATCGGCGCAGTCCTCGCATACTGGATCACCTATGGCTGCCGGGGGATTAAATCAGAGTGGGCTTTCCGGCTACCATTCTTGCTCCAGATGCCATCCGCACTCATCGTTGGAATATGCATTCATTTCTTCCCATTCTCCCCCCGCTGGCTCTCTATGAAGGGAAGAGACGAGGATGCTCTTGCACCTTGGCTCGCCTCCGCCGTCTACCGCCAACAGATAACCGGGTCCAGCAGGAGTGGAAGGGCATCATCGCCGATGTCAAGTTGCAACAAGCTATCAGGTCAAAGATGCATCCTGGCGTCACAGGCGTAAAGCTCGAGGTAGCCGGTTGGATAGATTTGTTCAGACAAAAATACCGCAAGCGTACCATGGTCGCTCTCGCCATCCCCTTCTTCCAGCAATTTTCCGGTATCAATGCCTTCGTGGTAAGCTTGCACTTCCCGCATTACACACAGGAGTATACGCTAACGTTTGCAGTACTACGCTCCAATTTTCTTTCAAGCCCTCGGACAAGATACGGAAAGAGCTCTTATCCTCTCTGGCATTGTCAACATCTGTCAGCTCATTGCCTGTATCGGCACTGTCCTGTGCTTGGATCACTTTGGCCGTCGTAATCTGGCCATATGGGGAGGTATCGCCATGGGTATTCCCCATGCCATCATGGCCGGAATTGTTGGCAAATACCATTCTTCGTGGTCCTCCAACACCGGTGTGGGCTGGTTCGGCGTCGCTCTGGTCTACATCTACGTCTTATGCTATGGCTTCACATATGGTCCCCTTGGATGGACACTCCCAGCTGAAGTCTTCCCCTCTGGGATCCGCGCAACGGGTATCGGTGCTGCAGTCGCCACGAATTGGTTGGCCAACACGTGTGCCTCAGATGCAAGTGAGCATTGGGTTTGGAACCTATATCTTCTTCGCCTCCTGGTGTTTCATCGCCGCCATATTCTCCTACTTCTGCGTGCCTGAGACCAAGGGCTTGACGCTGGAACAGATGGACTCGGCATTTAAAGACGGCGCGGCTGCAGAAGAGCTGGAAATCAGGAGGGAGGTGGTCAAAGAAGTGATTAATGGTGTCTAGATTGAGTAGTTGAGAGCTAACTTCAGCGTCAATATACTAAATGAACGATATTCAAATTTCTTAGTCCTTGTAAATTATTTAGCGGCTTATTCTTGAGGATCGCTTTATTAGATCATAATTAAGCTCCCTGCCGCGCACTTAAGGATAAGTAACCTCACGACCGAGACCTCATATTTTGTTGCGAGTGTCTAATTTTACTTTCATTTACAAAGACTTCTTCTCTTCACCGATCCTAGCCGCCAACTCAACCCCTTTAATTACATCATTTGGCGAGCTGAGAAATGGTGAATGTGAGGAGTCAATTACATATGTAGTAATACTGCCCATTTGGTCGGCCATGCCTGTTTGCAAGGCCATAGGAATCGCGTTATCGTTCGTGCAAAACACGTACATGCATGGCATGGCATGCCATGGTTCGTATGTGGACTTGGACTTGAACACAGCGACTGGCATATGTGTCATGGTTGCAATCCACTTTGCCTGCTCAGCGACAGATAAGTCGTTATAAAACACGTTGGCTTCGTCAGTAGTGCGGCAATAGTCTCCCTAAAAACAAAATAAAATGCAATTAGTGACTTGTCATTTTATCAGCTATGGGCCACAAACCTCGACCTTCTGCCACGGCAACCATTGGCCTTGAAGGCCATCCATCAATGATGCGCCTTTGGGAAGTACGAATGCACTCAAGTATGCTAACATAATGACGCCGCCTCTTTTGCCTGCCCTGCGGAGTGCGGGTACATCAAGACCTTCCACTGCACAAGAGGCAACGACGCCGCCATACGAGTGCGCAACAACAACTACATCCTTCTCTTCGTCAACTAATTGCTGGAGGACATTATGCAAGTTATCAACGTCATCTGAAAGCTCTATCGTTGGTGGCTCAGCTCCTGTCGACAGATGGTCTACTAGGACAGTCGGATATCCTATAAGTCGGAGCTTGTGTTGTACTCCGTCGAAAACAAGAGATCTCTGCCAAGCACCGGGTACAAGAACGATGGTTGGCCTTCGTTCTGCTTGTGCTGCCATAATTGATTCCAGGGTCGCTTTAAAGAATAGACAATATTGAATGATAAGGACGCGTTGTTCCTAGGATGGTGGTGGAAACTTTCGGTCGTTATAGATGAACAAGTAGAATGACGTTTGATACAAAATTCTCATTCGCCATCAGTTATATGTTACAGGTGTAGCTTAAACGTCCCGTGTCAAAGTGCCGGTCTAAGTCTTCTAAGCCTTGTACTAAACAGGTTAGCTTAGATCCCTTAACTCCCTTAAACCCAAGCCCATTGCGCAAGTCTACGTCTGGGCTATACCGCAACACTAAAAATCATTATTCATCAGTTTCTATGTTACCGATGGTGTAGCTTAAACGTTGTCCCGTGTCTAAGTGCCGGTCTAGGCCTGTGCTAAACAGGTTAGCTTAAATCCCTTAACTCCCTTAAACCCAAACCCGTTGCGCTAGTCTGGGTCTGGGCTATGCCACAATACACGCAACACTAAAAATTTTAATCCACACCCGCGTGCGCGTATAACCCTTTATTTGTCCAACACCATAACGTAAATCCCGTGAACCCAAATCGCGGAGTTCCAATATTCGGACACCGGAGTCCGAATATTGGAACTCCAAATCCCGTGAACGTAAATCCTATGATGGCCATCTAATTTAAACGACTGGGGTTTCTTTCAGAGACGACATCTGCTCCCATATATTCTTGTAGCAAAAGCCAAAACCGGTCCTAATCAATAATATTGATTCGCTGGCCTCTCCCCAACCCAAAAATGCCATCCATCATCAAAATCGGCGCCGCCCAAGCGCGCACCCTGAACACCCTCACCGAAACCCTAACCAACCTCGAGGAAATTACCAAGAAAGCAGCAGCGCAAAACATCGATGTCCTGCTCTTTCCCGAAGCTTACTTAGGCGGCTATCCGCGAGGTTGTGACTTCGGCGCTGTGATCGGCTCACGCTCTGACGCTGGCCGTGAGCAGTTCCTCCAGTACTTCCGCGCAGCGGTTGATTTGGGGGATACTCCTGAGGGCACTGGCGACGCTTGGGTTGAGAAATCCTTGCCTGCGCCGAAGAATGGGGGCGTGAGAGGTGATGGGACGAGAGAGGAGCTGGAGAGGATTGCGAAGCAGACGAGCGTTTTCCTTGTTGTGGGACTGATTGAGAGGTGTGGCGGAACCTTGTACTGTGGTGCTATATACGTGGATCCGGTGCATGGCGCTTTGGGGAAGAGGAGGAAGTTGATGCCGGTATGTATTTGATTTTGCCACCTCTTTCGTTTGGTAATACTACATGACGAGCGCGAGCTGATAGAGGCGGCGAACAGACGGGCAGCGAGAGACTTGTTTGGGGTCAGGGTGCGGCTTCCTCGCTGAGAGCTGTTACCACTGAGATTCGTGGTACCAAGCTTATCATGGCTGCTGCTATTTGCTGGGAGAACTACATGCCGCTCCTCAGACAAAGTCTGTACAACCAGAACGTCAATCTGTTTTTGGCACCAACAGCTGATGCCCGTGACACATGGTTGAGCGCTATGCGCATGATTGCTTCCGAGGGTAGATGTGTAGTTGTCTCAGCCAACCAGTGCCAGCGAAAGAGTCATTTGCCCGCGTGGGTCAAGGCCGACATCTCCAAGGGCGACGACTTCGTCTCTCGTGGCGGATCCTGCATTGTTAATTCCAATGGCGCTGTTCTTGTTGAGCCGTTGTGGGAGGTTGAGGACGGTGGGTTGATCAGCTCTGAGGTTGATATGGATGATTGTGAGAGGGGAAGACTCGACATGGATGTTGCGGGAAGCTACTCAAGGTATGTGGTTGCTGAAGATGAATGTGAGCTCGGGCTGATCCCGTCTAGGAACGATGCCTTCAATTTCTCAGTGGTTGGTCTTGATACCACCCCACCAGCTTAGGGGATGATTAAAAGAACTATAGTTAGTCGCTTGTTTAATG
The DNA here is from genome assembly GCA_000750925.1 of Pseudogymnoascus sp. VKM F-4518 (FW-2643). Lineage (NCBI taxonomy): Eukaryota > Fungi > Ascomycota > Leotiomycetes > Thelebolales > Thelebolaceae > Pseudogymnoascus > Pseudogymnoascus sp. VKM F-4518 (FW-2643). The sequence goes on along the minus strand of JPKC01001876.1, from coordinate 9,653 downwards.
GGCTAAAAATTGCAACATTAAGTGGCTGAAGTAAGTGTGATGTATGAGGTGGGGGGATAAGAAGTCCAATTCGATTTGAGAGGTAGTGACCTATAAAGCTTCCACTAACGTGAGAATCGTAGCCGTCACAAGAAAAAAGTCAGAGCCTTGTAATGTAAGCCGCAAAAATGCAGAAGTCGCCATCTTAAAGTAAGGGTAAGGGCGGCAAGGATCACCCGCTAGGCTAGACGGCACCGATTTAATAATTATATAGTGTTTGCTTGAGATCGGAAGATAAGTAGTTAGGTGGGTGAACACCAGTGAACACACAATTTTCTCATTTTGATATGAACGTAATAGGTAACTGGGCAACTTTTATCCAAATCAGTCACAGGGTTGCCTTCATAGATGTGCACACAAAGTAGCCTATTCATATCGCTCGAAGATAAGCTAACTTGATAATCTCTAATCAAACCACAGCCAATTCCCTTTACCATAACCACAATCCGCATACCAAAAACCCGATCGGCATTTCATCACTTTCCCCCACGCCCCATCTCAAGCTCAGCCATCCTCGCAATAAGCGCAGCTCCAATCCCGCTCCCATCCTTCGCAATCCCAATTCGTATTCTCCCATCCCCCTCCACGCCGATCTCATCCACATCGCGGAGGGCACTGCGGATGGACGAGACGAAGTCGGGGCAAAATTCGATGATGGAGCCGTCGACGCCGATATCTATGATTCCCTTATCTTGTGCGACAGCGGGCGTTGGCGGAGTTTGCGGTTTCGATGGTGGGAGGTCGGATTCTAGGGTGGTCAAATCCGGGCCAGGGGCACAGAAGGCGCGCCGGAGGAGAGAGTGAAGGCGGCGGTACGGCGATATATGAAGTTTTGGCTTCGGGTAGACGTCTGAGATGGCCTCATCACTCTCGGTCTCCACAATTTTGAGGGTGGTGGACAGTGGCACTTTCCCGTCTACAACACTCAGTGGTGAAGTCGGCGGCGTAGAAACATCCGTCAGACGCCCAGAGTTGACCACAATAGCTGCGATAGCCACGCCTGCCAACCTAGCTGCGCGTTTATTGATAGCAAGCACGAGCTTTTTCACTGCCTCTGCGTCCTCTCGTGTAGCATCCAAGTCGAGCATCTTCTTCAGCTCGCTTCTGACAATTTCCAGGTCCGGGGAATCGTCGCTGGCCGCTGAAGAGAGGAAGGTGGTGCTGATGCTGTACCGGTCGTGGATCGGGGAATTGGGCGGGATGACCATTGTCTCGCTATACGGTGCAATGGCCAGCAGGGCGTGGCGCAGCGTTTCTCCCAGGAAAAGTCCAGATACGCGCTTTTCAAACATCTGGATCCCCGGGTGTACCGACTCGCGATCGACGGCTACGTCGTAAGGGGTGTTGGGGAGTATGGAGAGTTCAGGGTCAAAGGAGCCCCATTCTGTGTTTAAGATCATATCCCCTGACGGAGTAGGCTCGGCACCGTCGTCGGTTTGAGGGGGGAGCATTTTGGTGATATTGGCGAGCTTCTCAACATACGCGCCATTCGTGCCCGTGCCAAAAATGGCACCGACCAGGGTAGTCGTCGCGCTGGGGGATTGGTACGAGCGGGCTACTAGAGTACCGACAGTGTCGTTTACGAGGGCGGCAACGAGGACAGGGACATTCAGTGCGTCGATTTCGTCCTGGAGAAGGCCGCAAAGTTCCTGGCCAATTGCGTCAGGGATGTTGAAGCCTTTGGTCCAGTAGAGGAGGGTGCCTCTATTGAGCGCGAGTTGCTTGAAGGCAAAACTAAAAGTGAAGCCGAGCTTGAGTAAGACATCTCGCGACGTCTCGTTCTTGCGCGCACGATGGGCTTGGAGGAGATCATCGTGGTAGGTTTTGAGGAAGAGCTCGATTTGCTGCGCGAGGAAGTGGAGGAGCTCTCGGAATGTCGCTGCGTGCATCAGCTCGGGCGGTATGGCAGTCTTGGATTGCACGGTAGTGAGCTTGGTGTCACCATGTAGGTCAACAGAACAGACGCGGACATTGGTTCCTCCAAGATCAAGAGCAAGATAGAGTCCCTGTTGCTATCGTTAGCAACTAGCTTGTAGATACGCACAGCTTGGCATGCCTTTTCGGTGCCATCAGGTACCGTGGTCACATAAGTAGGGATCTGCGCCATGGCGCCCCCATCGGCACTGAGGCCCTCATCTGGATACTTTGTTAGCCAACAACTCGATACCACGTGCTCTCTTGTGGGTTTGGTCACCAGAAAACGCGCAGCTCAACAAAAATACTGACGCATCTGACGCATGAAATGTTTCACTGCCTTCCTCACATGTTCCCCGTCGTACTCAAACTCCGCCGCGACGCGATCCGCATGGTCATGGATTGACATGACGCTGAATTGTAGATATCATTGACGGCAGGAGTAGATTATACAACGCGGGGTTATTATATGAGTTGAAAGGACGAGCCCTCCAGCACGAAATTGAGAATCCATGGCAACTCAAGGTAGCTTCGGTGAGGTTACAGAAAGCGGGGCAATTGTTGGACAGTCAGCTATCACATCGTATGTTTTGACGCCGACAGTGTTGACTGCAGGGGTCTGAAGTCGGCTTGCTGATCCTTTTGGTATCTCTCGGCAAAGCCGGAACTGCAATGCCGACTTCGCCGACACATTATAAGCAGGTCCCCGGCCATATCCCCCACAAGCATCCGCACTTTAACCTCCGCGTTCCACATACCTCCACATAAGCCTTCAGTATACCCAAAGTTCTCGGTCTTATTTGGCGGACGCCGCCTTCGTGTTGGAGCTAGGCGGCCGGTAATGCGAGGATCCCTATCGCCTTCGCCAAGATGAGTTCGGATGATGGAGCGGCGCAAATGCCGGCCTTTAAAATGACCAAAGCCTGTGGTAAGTTCGTGGAATTCCTGTGGCGTATGACCTACCAATGGTCAGCTCAGGGCAATGTGTCTTCATTTAGCCTGTACGCTTTACTGATGCCGGATGCAGTAAAATGTCGAGGATTGAAGGTGACTTTTGATTCCAACCCCTCACGTGACCTATATTCCATCGTTGGCCTCCTGCTGTGCTGTATCATATCGTCATATTGTCACATTGAACCGGTCACTGAACTATTCCACAGCTGAAGTGCAAGGTGGATCAAGGACCTTCCTGTAGGAGGTGCTTGCGGACTGGCGTTCCATGTGTCTTTAGGCCAAGAGCAAACGTATAGCCACCCCTTCCATGCAAGACATACCAAGACTGATTGCGGTAAAGGCTTCATCGACACGCGAAGTTTTGCCCTCGGAAGGCTCGCCTAATTCTGTTAGATGGACAAGTCAAACTCTACATTCGGTGTTGAACCGCCTTGATATTATCGAATCACGCCTCGAGCTGGACTCGGCACCTGGTTCAATCGTTGAGCAGGAGCAAATTATGCCACAAATAGATTCGAGAGATCCAGCGCTCAGCGAGGTATGGAATGCTGCTACCCAGCTCAGACAGAAGACGCACCACCCCGTCAACGAAAAGATTTGGCTCCCAGCAAACATCCAGCAGTTATGGCAATTGTGAGCGTCCCCCCATTTCACCAATAGCATAATACACATCTAACGGGGTAGCTTTCATATAAATATTCCGAGCCTGCACTTCATTCCCAATAAGCAGAACTTTTCCTCGCCAACACCCCTGCTTCTATCTGCGATGTTGTACATCTCAGCTCTGAACCACGGCACCCGAGACCTCGCCTGCCTGGCTCCAGATTACTTTCTAGTTATGTGTCGAGCCATTGCCGAGCTGAGCATCCCCTCTCCAACGACGGAACTGGTCGCCGATAAGCCATCATTTAAGTCGGAAGAGAATGCGTTTCATGATGTCCTTGGTATAGTTCTCGCTGGACTCGCGTGCGAAGCTTCAATAAAGACGACGGGGATATGGATATCTGTTGGCTACCGTCTTATATTAGAGTCGTGCCCTAAGGAAGTCGATGAGAGGTCGCGAGAGTGGCAGAGACTTTTCGCTGGACTGCAGGTACGTTCTAACTTTATTGTCGTCGTCGACTGTCACATACTGACATCATAAGATCATCGACCTTGAGCACGCATCTCTGCACATGTCATGTCCGATAATTCCACTGCAAGCGCCCCTAGCTCGCCTACACATTTCATCGGAAGATGACATCTACTCTCTCACTCAGATGTTGCATACTGGCTTGACGCATTTTACTGGTCGAGGACTCCCCACTATATGGTCGTGTTTCTCATCACCACAGGAAAGGCCTATGTTAACAGCCTCTCTTACTGCCGTGGATGCGGCTATAATTCGCGACTGGGCCGTCCAGCTTGATAGGTGGCTTGCAAGATTCAACAAACCAGGCCGTAAGTGCACGACTTTATAATACGTATAGACTATTCTGACGGCTCTATAGGACACTTCACGTCTGAGAGCGATCGTAGAGTTGTATTCCGCCAATACATCCTTCACAGATTACTGGTGTTATCGATATATCACCCCGCACGCGGGTTCAATCTCTTTGCGACATCTACTACTTCATCTGAGCGGCACGAATTGCTAGTTTCTACACGTGCCGCACTGAAGATGCAATTTGATGACAAAAGCATATGGACCAATTGGGATCTAGTGGTAAGTCGTGTGTATGAATTCTCTGCAGAACTTCGCTGATGACACAGATGATTACATGGGCAGCATTGATAGTACTCCAAGCTATATCTGGAGGAGTTGGCGAAGCGGACGGTAAGCGGTCCAGACTGTCTTGTTCTGGCAGTACTTAACTCTTGGCTAGATATTCCCCTCGTACAAGACCTCCTACACACCCTCCGGGCAACCCAACAGCTACCAGTAGACTTCCGTCATCAGCTTGCTGCACAGCTCGAAGCTAGCCTGCAGAACACGTCTATTCAGCCAGTGATGAGCTCTGATTTTGTGCCTCCTAACGTTGATGATCACCTAGCGTGGTCGATTTTTGACGACATGAGCATTCGCTTTGTGGATCAGAGGATGTGATGATATGATCATGGTAGTAATATTAGCGTGTTCTTGCTGGCTATTTCTGTGTATTGTTTTCAATTTATATCTGTCTTTCAGCGTTAATTTGACGAGCCATCGGCGTGAATATTACCCGATCCTGGGGGTTTTGCAAGGGGTTGTGTGTTTGGATGCCTTGAAGGATGAGGTTACTGTTCGTCTGACCAACGCTAGGCGTAAATGTCTCCCCGATTCAAGGGTTTTGGTGCCAAGGGTGCTTTAAGGTCTAGGCTATTTGTCTGAAAGAGCAAATGATTGGCGAAGGAAGAATAAGAGCAGTTGGGGATTTAGTTGGACCTGCATATAATGAGATTTGATTATATTTGACTCATTGACTGATATGGGGAGGAGGAGTGAAATGTTATAAGGCGCGACGTTCCCAAACCTCAAGGGGGTTACATCAAAGTCTTGTCCAAGTTCTCTCGACAATTTCTCACCTTCGTTTTTGGGGTGATCCATTCTTTTATCGTGTTTTTAGTCACTCTTTTGAATCGTAACTATGAAGTTCCTCTTCCCTGTCGCTCTCGCGACATTTGTGGACGTCGCTGTAGCAATGGATTGCTCCGACTTGGGTGCCGAAGTCCCATCTTGTTCCTCATCCTGTGTGAATGACGTGGCGATGAAATATTGCGATTCTAAAGACTTCGCATGCAGCTGTTCTGCAGAGATCTTCGCTAAGATCGTCGACGAGTCGGCTGACTGCGTTGCCGATGCGTGCAAAGGCGAGGGGCCGGTCTTCGAGCCGCTCGAGGAATACTGCAAGTGTGAGCTTGGAAACATCAAGCCCACGACTACTAGTGCCGCTCCGCAGCCAACAGAGACACCATCCATCTGCGATGCCGAGCAGAAAGAGATCCCAGGTTGTGCCGTAGATTGTTTGAATGCCGCAGCTTACAACCTATGCGAAGATGGCGACCCAGAGTGTGCCTGCGAGTCGAATACCCTGAAGCAGATCGTTGAAGGTTCAGAAGACTGTGTTGCAAAGGCTTGCGATGGCAAAGTGGAGGTATTAAAGCCGCTCAAGAATTGGTGCAAATGCACTGTTGGAGACGACCCCAGCTCCTCGACCACCTCCGGAAAGCCAACCAAGACTGCTACCACCTCTGAAAAGCCAACCAAGTCTGCCACCACCTCTGAAGAGCCAACTGAGACTGCCACAACTGAGGAGCCAACCGAGACCGCCACCACTGCTGAGCCAACTACGTTGAGCACAGCCGTGACAACCTCCAAGCCCGCCACCCTAACCTCAACCTTCACCATCACTACCTGCCACTCTAATAAGACCGCCTGCGCCACCGGTGAAGCCACCAAGACTTTGACTCTGACCACCACCTGGTGCCCGGGGGAGACGGACGGTCCCGTCCCAACCGAAGAGGCACCAGAGGAGCCTGCCCCGACCGCTCCCGGCCCAGATACACCAATCTACCCAACCACCCCCGGCTCTCCAGGCACAACATACATTCCATCCGCCACCCCCGTCAAGCCGTCGCAACCGACATTCGAGGCTGCGGGTGTGATGGTGCAACATAGCTCTGGATTTGTACTTGTCGTTGCTGTCGTTGCAGGTCTTTTGTGGCTATGAACGTCTGATAACATTACGTGGTGGAGGGAGCAGTTGTAATCTCAAGGTAGACCGTTAGGCCGTGTCATGCTAAGTAAATTCTATTCGCGATGTAGTTAGAGAGGGTGGTTTGTATGTAGCAATAAAGAGATACTATTTTGTAGGTGTGTAATCCAATGGCCTGACATTGCCTTAAAATGCAATTGTGCATGCCGTGTGGGCTGACTTTGGAATGGATACACCCACCCACCGTGTAATGAGTGTCTATAGACCGGCGGCGGCCCTACGAGAACCAGAGGTTTTGAGAACGCTTTACTCCACAAATTCTGGCGTCAATTTGACTTCAATACATCATTGTATTGCTTAAACTGACAACGGATACTAATACCAGAAGTTGGAGGAACACAAAGTATGAAAATAGTGGCTTCGTGAACGAAGAGTAGCCATGAATTCTTAAGGAATTTCTTTATAATATCTACGCAAATCATGAATAGCTCAATGCACTGACTGATTCAATGGAGGCATCGAGTTTGAGATTGCTTCAGCCAGTCTCGTCTTCACATGCAAGTGTGTCGTCATATTAATTCACAGTGGCGGAGTAACCCCGCAAAAATTACCCCCGTACACATCACAGATCATAATACCCCACAGAAACGATCAAACTGTATCCCCACAAGTCTAGCTACATAAACACCCCTTCCGGTGGGGTTATTTACACCGGGGAGGTTGGGAAGGAAGAGACAAGACGAGAACAAGTCCATTTCGAACGTGTCTGGAGAATACTAAATTAAAAGGTAAACCGCAGTTCATTAAGATGCCAATTCTGATTCCTACAGAATCATGGAATGGCGTGAAACACAGGGACAGAAAGAGTCAGCCTAGTCAAACGGCCCCGCCGTGCTTTGAGCATCGAAGATTCTACGATGGCGGCGGCGTTCGGGATAGGTGGGTAATATACTTTGGTAAATGGCACTTGACTGCCGATCCCAAGATCGCGAACGTGATACACGCGATCTCACAACCTAAAACCCAAGAGCCGAGGCAGATCGACAGCCGCAACTCTAATATAATGCACTAGCATCCCGTAACCCCTCATTTTTGCTACGGAACAGGCAGCTCCAGTTCCATATGTGCCACCTAACGCAACAATCCGAGTCGGCCAGTACTAGCTTCGGGTCGATTTTCAACGATTACCCCGTGGGGAACCATGCCATTCTTCAGTCTTACTCAAGCTACTCGTAGGATAGGCCAATTGGGCTTTGCACCTGGCTGTGGCGCCGAAGATATATCGCAAGGGTTTCTTATTTGGGACACTTGGAACAGGAGCAGAGTTGTTTCCGAGCCGTTTTGACATTTGATAGTTACCTTAGTATGGAGGCACCAAGAGGCTCAGGACATGGCCAAAATGTTCCCTCTGCTGCAATTTCGATAGAAGAGTAGGTAGGCATGAATAAATGGGGGAAGGTGCAGTTTTAAAGAGGAAGGAGGGAGACCGCCACATGCTGGTTCTCAGGTTGACAAGTCACGCGGCGATTAGAAGTGGATGATAATGAATACTATGACACGGGAGGCCATTTTTCTCCATATAAAGCATGTGGTATATCCCAGGTTATTGACTCCTTCTGATTGTCACCATCGCACACCATCCGCCTCCCATATATTCCAAAATGAGGACCTCTACATCCATCCTCACGCTCCTTAGCATCCCTCTCGTCCTAGCCGCCCCAGTCATCATCGCAACCCCTGAAGGAGGCTTAAATATCCGCCAGTCCTCAGACACACGGAACGACCTCACAGACGGAAGTGCCTGTAAGGCTGTGACTGTGATCTTCGCCCGAGGCACCACCGAGACCGGCAACGTTGGCGCTTTTGCGGGGCCACCATTCTTCTCTGCTCTCGCCACGGCTATCGGAACAGATAATCTCGCTGTCCAAGGCGTGGATTACCCAGCCGATATTGCGGGGTTCTTGGCTGGAGGCGATGCGGCAGGTAGCAAGAAGATGGCCGAACTAGTTGTCCAGGCTATTACTCAGTGCCCCGATACGAAGGTTGTGATGAGCGGGTACTCGTACGTCCCAGATGCCGCTTTTTGATATTAGTATTTGGATATGGGAACTGACACCGAGTAGACAAGGTGGACAGCTCGTGCATAACGCAGCAGATCAGCTGAGTGTTGACAACTCGGCAAAAGTCAGCGCCGGTGCGTTTGCATTGCTACCACCCGTTTTCTCGTATACTGCTGATATATTTCGTTTCAGTTGTGATCTTTGGAGATCCAGACGATGGTGACGCAGTTGGGTCCATCCCGGCTGCAAAGGTAGATGTAATCTGCCACGACGGTGACAATATCTGTGACGGAGGTATTATTGTCCTGCCGGCGCATCTGACTGTAAGCTTCCCTCCATCTGTTATATTTAATGTCAGCACTAACTGGTACAGTACTCTATGGATGCCGGCGCGGCCGCAGCATTTGTGAAGGAGAAGACGGGCTTGTAAATTATCAAATGCGTAAAAATGTTGCAAGATATCTCGTCGCGAAGCCCGCTCGCACAATCAATTACAATGTTTCAGTGAACCATCCATCCAAATGTGAGATACCAAATGCTGAATACAAAATTATAAAACCCCAATAGTTACAGCGATAGCTATACTTCAAGCAATTTAAATCCTGTAGACCAGCTGCAGGCCACGACAGGCTGGCCTGTATTGAACGGGCATGGTGACAAGCACCCGCTCCCTGACACGCTGACCCAGACGCTGTAGCCGCACCAGCACTGATGCCCACCTCAAACTTGTCAGAGACTAATATCCGTAATATCCGCTACAACCACCACCGTGCTAGACCCATGCCCACCTCCACGACTACTGCCTGCTGTTGATCTCGGGTCATAGCTTTGACCCGAACTGTAATTTTCCTGGCTTTGGTACCCTGGCAAGGCACGGTTTCTACGGTTCCCTGATGAGTCATCTAGGGTAGTCGCATCTGTTAGAGATTTTCTTAGGGTTGATTCATTCGACTACCTAACGTAACTCGTGGCGTAATGCGTCTAGTGGCGTAATGCGTCTAATTGCGGGGCA
>JPKC01001874.1:0-25455 GCA_000750925.1 Pseudogymnoascus sp. VKM F-4518 (FW-2643) | reverse complement strand
TCTCGAGGCGGGCAGCATCGCCTTGGGCTTGGACTCCGCGGAGGAGCTCGAGGATCTTCGAGTGGGCGGCGTCGTCGCCGGTGCTCGCGGTGTGGAGGAGTTCTTCGGCCTCATATCCGACTCGCAATGCCGCGACTATGAGCGGGGCGCTTGTGACGTGGGCATTCCGACGGAATTGTCGGCGGATAATGTATTTTATGGGGGGGACGTTTCCTCTGTGGAAGCTCGGTGGTATGTCAACCAGACGGCATTTCGAGAGAAGGGCGCGGTAGAGAGCGATGCCTAGCTTAATTATTAGTATTTACGTAGAGCAATACACGATTGTCTTGTACATACAGGCAATGCGGTGTGCCCCCCGCTTCTGTGGAATGAAATGCTTCGGCATTCATCTGGTGTTGTGAAATGTTGCAGCTACGTACATGCTGCAAGTTACAAGGCTGAACATATAAATCCGCGGTTGTTCATACTGGGCCCACAGTGGCCCTGCATCACGTGCACAACTTCAATATCAAGTATCAAGTAGTTACAATATCATGGCTTATTGATGTAGCTCTGTTTAGTTGCTATCTCATGAGATCGTTTACGCTTGCCAACCAGTTTCGCCACGCTGATGCACCTGCAAAAAGAAGAAATGGCAACAATCCAACACCACTGAGAACCCAGCTACAGCCATGCTTCGGCATATCAGCCCGAAATCATATTTATAAAGCATATGTTGAACCCTCGGCCGGCTGAGGAATCTTCTTGTGTGCAGGGTGTGCCATATACCTGTGCTGTGTCAGTAAACTATCCATGGCATAGGTGATGTGTGTGACCCCACCTTCTGAGGTCGATCAGGACAGTCTCCATGGTATATTCCCTCTTCCACTGAGACAGACATGGCAGCTTGGAAGGATCGACCTTGAAAGTTATAAGTCAGCGAGGCCAAGGATATATGTACAATATGAGGCTAACCTGTCCATTCCTTGGGTTGACGCAGGGCAGGTTGATTTCGCTGATAAATTGGATCGTCGGTGGCTTGTCGGGGTAGTCATCGCCGCAGTGCATCTTCAAGGAATAGATTCTGTTCTCGTGCACGCTCTGAAGGGTACGATATCAGCATTGGACATATGCAAAGATACAGGAGTGAAGGGTTTGGGCTTACATGGGGGGGACCTAAGATTGTCCCATTCCAGTTCGACATGAGAAGGTCATCACCCTCCGCAAGACCGTATGAGCACGCCTCTTAAGATAGTTGTCAGTCAAACTATCACACATATTAATTTCGCTTTCCATACCTGCTCCAAGACCCTTCTCGCCCTTCTCCAGCTCCTCCAGCAACCTGAAGTTCCTTGGAACCTTGGCACCCATGATAGCTGTCGTATGTCGTTATTGCGAGTTTGAGAGACTGCCGCGCAAAATGCCTAAAAGTAAAAAATCACGTTAGAGGCTTTATCACAATATTCCGAGGTACTAGCGGTTCTGCTTACCACTTCTAGTCGATTTGGAAGTCGTAAATAAAGTAGAGTCAGACAAGGCCGTTGAAACCGAGGCGGGTACAAGAGTAGTGGGGGTTTGACACAAGGCTGGTGGTACTGGTGGGTATCCATCCCAGCCCTTATATATAAGGCAGAAAAATGAGGCATGAACATCCCAGGCCGTGGTGCCTTGTGTGGAAGAGGCCAGGTTTGGTAAATTCAACAACTTAGAAGACATGGAAAGGTAGAGGCGCCATTACCATCTAAGGCATGGGAAGAACTAGGCAAGATGTCGTTGCAGATTCTTAGTTCGGAGCTTTCCAATCTCATTCAGGAGAGCAAGAGAAAGCACACCGAGCTCCGTACAGTATGTCCCCCCTAGCTTCGCGAGTCTATTACGACGAAGATCATCTGGAATTGGCGAGAGCACAGCTGACGAGACAAAGGCCGCGGAACACTCATTAGAAGAGCTTAAGTCTTTACGGTTTACGTCTGAGGCGCAGATAGCGGCTGGTATATTACCCCCTCTCTTCATCGAAACACACAGCTGACATAGATGACCTAGATCTAAGCCAAAGGGGCAACTTTGTTACCCCGTTTCTCATTGCTTGTGGAACGAAGAATGCAAAATTCACGGGCATTGCAGTCGTTTGTTTGCAACGGCTTGTTGTGTCACGTGGGCTCCCAAGGTTCAGGTTGAAGGAAGTCTTGAAGGCATTCCTTGAAGCAACTTCGTCAGGGCTAGATGTCCAGTTGAAGCTATTGCAAGCTCTTCCTTCCTTGCTTCAAAACTATGGGAAAGATATTCAGGGCGAGCTGTTGGCGAGTGTCCTGAATATTTGCACCATTCTCCAAGCGAGCAAGAATGGGATTGTGAACAACACCGCAGCTGCAACCCTGCAGCAGCTGGTAGTTACAGTTTTTGATAAGGTCGTCACTGAAGATAGTGTCCTTCTCGAAATTCCTACCATTGCCGAGGCGCCGGTAGAAAAGGGAACAGTTCAAGTTAGGGCGTCTGCCTTCGATGCTTACAGAGTATTCAACGACCTTTGTCTCCTGACAGAATCGCAAAAGCCACAGTTTCTGAAAGTCGCCGGCCTCCCACAAACCTTCGTGTTAGAACTAATCGAATCGATTTTAACCAACCATGCCGATGTCTTCTTGGAACACCCAGAGCAGGCAAATGTCCTTCGCACGAGGCTTATGCCTTTCATTATTAGTTCTATGTCTGAGAAGTTAACGTTTCCCACGACTGTTCGGGTTACGCGGATTTTGTACACATTGCTTCGGCGACACCTTAGGATACTTGTTCCGGAGAGCGAAATGGCGGTGGGGTTGCTAACTCATATGCTGGATCATGACTCCACGCTTTGGCGGCGGTCTCTGTGTATGGAAGTTTTCAGAGGAATATTTGCAGATGCAACTCTTACCAGAGATATATTTTCATTATACGATGCACAGCCAGGGAAGAAGAATATTCTGGGCGACCTGATGGCTGCCTTTGTTCGACTGAGCTCGGAGAAGCCTGCAGTAATCGGACTGGGAAGCCAGTCTACTGTGCCATCCGCCAATCTATCGAGCAATGAGTCAAATGATCAAGCTATGCTTGAGGCAACCGGTATACCGGGAATCATTGGCGGTCCCACAGGGCCTTACGAAAATACTGCTGGCATTAGCGTGCAGTGGAGCTCCATGCGGGTGCCATGCATTGATCAGTTGGACAAGTCCGATCCGCCTGGAATCCCTGATTCGTACATCTATGGGCTCGCCTTGACTTGCATCAATAGCTTCGCTGAAGGACTCGCAAAGTTTATTTTACCTCTAACTATTCCAAGTGATTCCAAGTCGAGAAAGAGAGCCCCTCGAGGTAGTGATGCCGCAAAGGATGTCAACGATGCATCAGAGAATACCGCCGATGCTACACATAAGGCAGACCGTGTGCCATCGCAAAGAAAGGCGCCTGTTCCCCTCAACCCGCTCCTACTTGAAGATCATACCTCATATAGCGAGATCAAACTATGTGCTGAAATTGTAGACAGTTGCTGGCCTGCCATTTTGGCCACATGTTCTACCTTTATGTATGCATGTTTGGATGTAGACTATTTCCATGGTCTGGTGCGCTCGTTCCAAAAATTCACGCACGTGGCGGGACTTCTGCGGCTTTCTACACCCAGAGACGCCTTTCTCACAACTTTGGGGAAAGCTGCTGTGCCTCCAAATATTTTCACTGGCTTCACTGCCCCCCCTGCTACTCCAACTACACCTGGACCCGATAGCCACGGAATCTTTAGCAATGCAAGAGGCTTACTCAGTGTTGATAGTCTAGCCAGCAATGCTTCAAGCATGGCAGACAGGACAAGGCATGGGTCTACCGATTTTACACCGGCCTCACTCAACACCCGAAATCTACTCTGTCTACGAGCTCTGCTCAATCTCGGAATTGCCCTTGGTCCGACGTTAGACGATGCGGCATGGTTGATCATCTTGGAAACTCTTCAACAGGCGGATTTTGTCTTGTTTTTCTCAAGTAAGGGTACAGGGCGGCCGTCCTCTTCAGCGGGTTTTAAACAGGAAGCACAACAGAATGCAGATACCTCAGCAGCTCTTCTTGCCAACTTTGGCACCGAGATTAAAGCGGTCGAAACTGCAGCCTCTAGGCTATTTGAAAGCACTGCTAGTTTTCCGAATGATTCGTTCGTGCATGTCGTCGCCGCCCTATGCATTCTCTTTGGTCGAGAAGACGAAGCAGATGCAAAGAGGAATTCCATTGATGCTGGAAGAGGGAGATCTCCAGCAGCGAATCGCAAGGCATCATACACGCACCGACGAGTGACGAGCACTTCGGCATCAGTATCCTCCCAAAGTCATGGCGACTTCTTCGCACTGGCTAAGTTGGGGAATATTGCAAGTATCAATATTGATCGCTTGATTTCATTTGACCCCGAAGTATCAGGATGGACCATTCTGACCTCCGAGCTTATATCCGCCCTAACGATGCCAGCTGTTGCATCTCCTATAAGGCAACGGGCTGCGGAAGTCCTCGTACGCATAGTCCTTGAGGCTGCCAGTGTCCCTACATCCGCGTCTGAAGATGTCCGAGGTCCAATTCAGTGGCGCTTGCTTGACACGTTTCGCCGCGCATTAAAGCCTTTGCAAGAAGAAGACCGCAAGGTATCAACCTCAGTAGTTCCTACAGACATTGAGGTCCATAGAATTGTACTGGAGGGACTTAAAAGCATTTTGGAGCACTGTGGCGAAAACCTCATCACTGGTTGGGACATAACGTTTGAGATTATAGACTCCGTCTTCTTGCACGACAAACACCTGGCCTCATCACGTCCAAATAATACGAGCTTCCTGGGAACACGCTCTCCAAGGCTTGTTCGATCAGCTTTCAACTCTCTGGAATTAATCTGTTCTGACTTTCTTACATCACTGCCAAATTCATGCTTTTTAATACTCGTTGATACCCTTTACCAATTTTGTACCCAAGATGACGACTTGAACATCTGCTTAACGGTAAGCCCTCCTTTTACCCCTAGCCTTACATGACATCCATTTCTGACGGAGAATAGACTGTAACGTTCTTTTGGGTTGTTTCGGATTTTATTTCAAGCAGAGGCGGGTCATTCTCGTTAGATAAAGATGTGATCGACTCGATCGATGAAGATAAACTCCATAAGAAGGCAAAGAGCGATGATCAGGCTGTCTCGAACGCCGCGCTTTGGCTACTTTTGTTGCACCGACTGACAACTGTTACAACCGACGAGAGGTTGGAGCTCAGAAACAGTATGTACTTTCCCAGTATTCGATGGGTATAAAAGCTTACAACTTGCAGGTGCAATTCATACCCTACTAAGGATATTTGATGCCTATGGAGACCATCTCAGCCCGCAAGCTTGGTCCATGTGCTTTGACTCTGTCATATTCAAGATGCTTCTTTCAATAGCGTCTCAACTAAGCGGTGCAGATACTAACAAGCGGACATCCGAAACGGAGAAAAAGGCATGGATCGAGACAACAATCGTCGTCCTAAATGGCGTCGCTAATTTACTTGCAACCTATGTTCATGTTTTGGCTACCCATGATAGCTTTCCAGACTGCTGGCAGTCATTACTGAGCCACTTTGACACCCTACTAAAGCTTGATTATCTTGATATCAATAGCGCCGTATTCAGGGCTTTACGTCAAATACTAGCCCAGACAAACACTGAATCGAAAGACTCAGCAAACCTATCAAGAGAGTCCACCGACCTGGTGTGGGCCCAATGGTCTCGTGGGCTGCCCCTTGTCTCAGGCTCAGAAGAGAATAATCAAGATTGCCTCATAGCTTATATCTCGTGCCTCCAAGAGCTATACCGGCTAATGCGGCAATACGTCGATACTGAGCGAACTCAACGCATATTGGACCTCCTTCGAGACGCAATGGAGCAAGCTCATATTGGAAACTATTCAGCAGATATCGAATATCTTACTCCGCTTCAAACGAATGTCCTCGAATCACTCAAGTTATTACGTACGGACATTAAGGGAATTCCTGGCGCCATTATCAAGCAAGTGGCCGACTTTGTGTCCCTTGCATTCCAAAACCGAGATCAGAGCGCCCCGGGCAAGAGGCCGACTTACATCGCCTTGTCCAAAGAATCTATGGCGTTATTGGAATCGTTAATTACTACCCATGCCGCCGATCCCGAAATATATGCCAATGGAGCCGTTGCAAGGTCACTAACGGCTCTTTCAATGCCAATTACATTGAAATATGGCTTCAAAGCCAAAACCAAAAGCATAGCACCTTGGCGCCGCGCCACAACCACAGCAATTGCAATACTCGAAGCTACACTCCCAAAGATAACAGATGCCAAAGTCTCTGACGAGAATCTGCGCCTAATATGGGCCTCTATTATCGAAATCGCAAACGGGATCATGGCGGCCGATTGCAGCACAGTCACAGATCTTGAGACGATTAACAATGACCAAGATTTTGATATCCAATCTTTTGTCTCCCTGCAGAAGCTTATTATACCTTCTCTGGGTAACCATCTCATCCCCGACAAGACGCGCCGATCCTTTGCCGAATCTCTCTTCCATACCTCCTTCATCCACGCCGCTTCTCCATCGGAACTCCCTCAAATTAACCAAGAATTACTCGCCACCCTCTATGCTCCGCGTAAAGGCCGCACAATCGATCCTCCGCCGTCTCCAAGGGCAAAAATGTCATATGTCTGCCTCGACCAGCTCGTATCCCTTCTGAGCTTCACCGATTCGTCGCCAGCACGAATCAAGCTCGCCCAAGCTGCAGCACCTTTCTTCATATTGCGTGCAGGCGTGACTATTAGGGCGTATATTGCGGACCAGCCTCTCAGGGGCTGCATGCCACAGCCATTAAGCCAGCGGAAGGAGATGTTGTGGATATTGAAGGCCCTGGTAGGCTTGCGGTGCGAGCCAGACGCGATACCCGACGCGCCTGGTGTAGAAAGTGATAACAAGAAGCATTTGCATAGACTGTACCCGTTATTAGCACAAGCCGTGAGAGCGGCGGGTCGGGACCAAGAGGCTTTAGAGTGGATAGGAAAAGCGTTGGACCAAGTTGGGGTGGAGTTTGGATTGTAAACACATAGCACTTGGTAGACTGAGCATATCATGTATGAGTTACATTATTCAACCAAATTGCATTAATGATCTTGCATTGTTGCGCCAGGCCTTGTTGACCGTACACTTACATAAGACTACAGTAGACTTAAAATGAGATGAGTGACGCTTTGTCGGACTCGATTTAACTATATTTACAACCCCTGGACCAAAGCCCAGCCCTTTACTTTTTGTGTGTTGCGTTCTCGAAGCCAGCCAACATGCTCCTCTTCATCTCCTCATTGGGGGACTCGCCCAGTCCCGAGTGCTCCTCACTGGCTTGCTGCTTCCTCGACGCCTCCAGCTGGCGGGCAGCCATCGTCTTAGCCTGCGCGTCACCAACTTGGCCATAGACGGCCATCGCGCTCGCGATCATGCTTCCAATATCCCCTACGTTCCCCGGCACGACAACAGCCGTTCCTTCCTTCGCCAGGTTACCGAATGCCTCGACGTACTTCTCCGCGACGCTAAGGCTGACAGCGCCCTGTGCGGCCTCCTTGCCAGTCGCAATACTATGCGCCACTGCGTCAATGCCCGCCGCCGTCGCCGTCGCCTTCAGCAGGATCGCCTCTGCCTCTCCGCTCGCCATATTAATCTGCTCTGACCTCAGGGCCTCGGATGCGAGAATAACACTCTGCTTCCGCCCCTCAGCAATGTTGATAGCTGACTGTCTCTGACCCTCGGAATCTAGAATCTCGGCACGCTTGGAGCGCTCCGCTGTAACCTGTCGGTGCATGGCCTTCACGACCTCCTCGGGGGCGTGGATGTCGCGGATCTCATAACGGAGACAGGTAACGCCCCAGTCTTGTGCGGCCTCGTTGATGGCGGCTGTGATGTTGGAGTTGAGCGTCGTGCGCTCTTTTAAGACGTGGTCGAGAGTCAATTGACCGATTTCGGAGCGCATGGTGGTTTGCGCCAGTTGTGAGATGGCGTATTCGGCATCTTCAACTCCGTAGCTACGTAACGAATGAGATTTTGAGTCTGTAAAAGGAGGGGAGCTTTGGCTTACCTCGCCTTGTATGCATCAAACACCCTGGTATATAGAACACCGTCCAAGTCAAGTGTGACGTTATCGGCTGTAATCGCGCTTTGGCTCGGTATCTCAATCGCTGATTCCTTCAAGCTTTTGACGTATGCTATCCGGTCAAGGAATGGCACCAGTATCGCAAGGCCGGGCTGTAGTATCCTGTTGAACTTTCCCATGCGCTCGACTATCCATGCTGTTTGTTGAGGGACGAACCGGATGATGGTATTTGCCGGGAGCGAGGGGCGTTGGAAGTACGATTGTGGAATTGAAGAGCCACCTAGGCCCATAAGACCAGAGTTGTTATTCGGCCTCCTCGGGGAGGCATGGAGAGTCCTGCGCTGGGGAAGAATGGATCCGGTTGTTCTGTGGGCGGATATCCCGACGGCCAGAGGTCGGATAGCTCTTGCTGAGATGGCTGCAGGGGAAGCAATGGCCTTCGCAGATGACGACAAGGCCACGCGGGCAGCGGCTTCTAAAGCCATGTTTAGAGCTCAGGCGTAAGGTGGACAAGAAAAGGCTGGATGTTGTTGTCCTTTAGAATTTAACAAGCTCCGTCGTCCTTACTTACAAAGACATCATCCCGGACACATACAGCACTATTGGCGAATCACAGGGAGCTTGCGCGCGGCTGCAGCCTGACAACTGCCAAGTCCCTCTCGGCCCATCATCAGCCTCGTCAACTAAATCCGCTCCAGAGGCAACCACAGCATCACTACAGTTTTCGAATCAAGAAGCAGTCATGTCCGAATACTGGAAAAGCACCGTAAGTTTTGAGTTTCCCTGCCTCAATAGACCTCGACTAATACACATCCAGCCCAAATACTGGTGCAAGCACTGTAAAATCTACGTCCGTGACACAAAGCTCGAAAAGGCAAACCACGATGCGACGCCCAGACATCAAGGCAATCTAAAGCGCTTTCTGCGCGATCTACACCGAAGCCACGAAAATGAAGAGAGAGACAAGGATAAAGCCAAGAATGAAATTGCCAGGCTGAGCGGCCTTGCGAGTGGGAGCTCTGGAGGCGAAAGCTCCAGCTCAGCGTTTGGGCGTGGGCCAACCCCATCAGTACCAAGACAGCAAGCGACGCCATCACAGCTAAAACAACAAGCCTCACAACTTGCAGAGCTGGGGATTAGTATACCTGATGAGTTCAGGGGCGAGATGGCAATGCCTGGGGAGTGGCAGGTTACTGCGCAACGGCTCGTTGCGCCAGAGGGAGAAGGCGAGAAGAAGCCGGAGGCTATAGGGTTTGGAGTCAGGAAACGAGTTGCTGAAGATGAAGATGAGGAGACAGTGCAGGCGAAAAAGAGCAAATGGGGCTCTGCTTATCGAAAACATCCAGGTGCGGACACGGAGAATGATGACCTTGACGAGTTGTTGAGCAGAGTTACGGCCCCGAAAGTGGACCCGGGCGCCTTGGAGACGAAACAAGAGCCTCACAGTGATACAGCGGCGATCCCGAAGGCTGAGGCAGTTGATAGCTCCCCGGTCAAGGCTGAACCGGATGAGACCCCGGGTATTAAAGCGGAGCCTCCGTCCGATGAGCCATCGTCACTTGCAGAAGGTGCAGCTATTGCTAGCGCTGATGTCAAGCAGGAAGAAGGCGAGGCTGTTGGAGGCGTGGTTTTTAAGAAGAGAAAAGCAAAGCATATGAGAAATAAGTGTAAATGAGAGGTCATCGTCAGAGACCACTCTACACACAGATTTTGGGTTCGTGGATACCCATAGATGGGCTTTCGACCAGAAAGCGAATTATGATGAGCCGTGGGTGGTGGCGGTATATATCAATACCTCCAGGCCAATATCTAAACGGCGCAAACATTTGCGGACTTCCTGCATCGCTATTAAGGTATCAATCACGGAACCTACCAGCCAAATGGGGAGGGACTTATGTCCAGCATAGGCTTACAATATCGCATATCTAGCACCTGTGAAAACGATACCACATTTCTACTGAGGCACCTGCTGCGGAAGTTTCAAGCGCTCAGCCGGCGACTTAGTGTGAGCAGGCATCTCCAATGAGGATAAGAATAAGGATATGCCCGCCCTTGTCTGGAGGCATGGCGACTTAGGTTATCAATTATGGCCCATGGATCGGCAGTGCTTCATCTATAAGGCTTCAAGAACGCCTGGAATATTTTCGAAGCACTACATGATTATTATAGCTCTCCCGAACATATTAGACTCAAACCAACATATCAAGCCACCCCATACAGTAAAAGGCGAATTGGTGTCGCTAGATTTTTAGTTAATTATTTTTAGCGAGGTCCATTTACTGACAGTTGTGGCTGTGCACCCTACCTGGTTGTACCAAAAGGCATAGCTGCTACTTGTTATCGCCAGTAAGGCCAGTTCTTGCCGATTCTACGGTTCACGCTCAAGTTTCACAAAGCAAACAGCTTGATGACTTTGCACTACTGTACCGCAGAAAATATAATCTAATTACTGTACAGAATTGGCGGGCCGGTTAGACTAAGTTTACTGTCTGACATCAGCGGATGACATCGGTTACTTTCACGTGAGAGATATGAAGGTCCTCTCATGTCAACATCTCGATGACATTCTCAGTTGGCCGAGAGCAGATTATGGTTTCTTACCCTACGTCATCCGACTTTGGCTTTTCTGATATACATAGACTCAGGTTGACTATTCTAACAAATACTACTTCTTATTTCCTAAACACTTCGACTTGATCAGTAGTAAATTGGAACCCGACTCTTTGTCATACGCTACATGTCGAACAGTATATGATGAATACGTCCTCATTTGCTCTGGCTAGAAAGTGGACAACACACCTTGTAGTTCAGCCTTCGGATCTACGCCTTAATCCACCAGAAAGTTATCTATTCATCCAGGATGGTTTAATTATTGCATGTGGGCTGCTTTATTCTTTATGCTACCTCTTCTATAGTATAAGAACGTATAGTGATAAGAGATGTGCTGGACCTGTACTTTGCGTGTACGTTTTATTATGGATCTCCTTCGCCTTAGACAACAAAATATACTAATATTAAATGCATAGCTGTGGAAATCTATCGTACGAATTCTTTTACGCCTTGACAACAACTTCTACGACATTTGAGAGAACAAGCTTTTTAGCTTGGCTTGGTCTTGATGTTCTCTTTACTACTACGGCTGTTTTATCTACTTATGCACCTGGTCGAAGACGTACAATAACTATTCAGATTTTTATCGGTTTTCTTGCAGGCGTTTTAGCCTTATATGTACTTTCAATGATATTTCCAGACGATCGTCAACAGATCACAGCTTACTGGACTGGAATTCTCTTAGAATTACCAGTAGGCTGGGTAAGCGTATACTTGTTATTAGAACACCAAGATACGAAAGGTCACTCTATTGAGATCTGGTAAAAGCTTACTCCCTCTTATGAAACCAACTGCTAACACAAGGTTTTTGCTTAGGATTACACGGTTTCTTGGCTGCCTTGCTGCTTATAGTGTCTTCATTTGGCGTTATTTAAACGTTCCCGAGAATTGGGCATATGTTGGTTCTATATGGAGTATTGGGATAATGGTTATGACAATAATTCCTGAAATGATTTATCCGTTCACCTTTATATGGATAAGCATGCAAAAGAAGAAAATATTATAAGGATGGTGAGGATCGCTAGGGAAAGTTTTGGCATAGTTTACGCAATCTGTCACAGTTAGTATTTGTGTGCGACTAGATTCCCTAAACACACTATTACGGTGCAAGAAAGCGGCAAGGCCATAGAGCATGATACTTGACGAGTGTCTTTAGGGAAGCCGGTTTCGGGCGCTACTGTAGGAGAAAAGGCACAGTAATGAAAGCCACTCAGCGTCGTATATCGCTACCAGCGGCAGATTCTGTACAATAAGTTAACTTAGCTGTTTCTTTGCAAATCTTGAGCGTGAACCGTAGAATCGGCAAGAATCGGCTCTGGTCTGGGATGCCAAATTTATCAGCGGTACCTCTGGGGTACATTCGGGGGTGCACAGCCACAAGTGTCTGGTAATGGACTCCGCTAAAAATAATTAACTAAAAAACCAGCGACACCCAATTCGCCTTTTACTGTATTTGTTTTTAATTATGTATTTATTTAGCTACTTTTTCTGTGCTGGATACGTGCACAGTGTCGTCATATATCGTAAAAGTGGCGGCGGCTGTCGTTCCTTGTTGGTGGGCTGCTTTCACTCAAGCACATTCCTTGCCATGAATGGTCCGCTTTACTTTGTTTACAAGTATGGCTGATTTGACAATACATCAGCTGGACCGGGATCACGTTTCCAAGTTTAACCACTACAGGTTCGTCTGGGCCATCTGTAACACCATGGCTTAGTTTTGGTGCAACAGGGCAGTCAAGCCTTGCTGCCCACCAGGTTACAGCACAGTACTACCCCACACCACACACCCCACCAACAACCGCCCAAATCCTTCCTGCGAACTGAACAAACGACTCCTCCCAAGCGCCCGTCCTTCCTTTGTTGGGAAAATCCTCCCTCCGACCTCAGCTGCGGCCCTCGAGTCAATCAACCCTCAATTACCGCCGCGGACAAGCGTTGCTGCCTAACCATGGCTGGACGCCGGGATGACTACGACGACCGGGACTACCACCGCGGCCCGCCACGCGGCGCTCCAGTCCAGCTCGCGGAGCGCCCGGCGCCATTGCGATCACGAGATCTGGAGGACCTGTGGCGCCGACCCGCGGAGGAGCGCGATCGCCAGGTAGCCTTCCTGCAGGAGGACTATGGGCGCCTGGACGACCAGCCGCTTGTCTTGAGGGAGCGCAAGGTCGAGACGTTTAGGCGCCATACGCCCCCGCGAGCTCGGTCGCCGTCTATGGAGCGCATGAGGACAAGGATTGTGGAGGAGCCGGAGGTGTACAGACGGGAAAGATTTGAGAGGGAGAGGGAGAGGGAGAGGTCGCCGAGTCCGCTGTATGACAGAGAGAGGATCCCGAGTCCGATACGTGAGAGGGAGAGGACTAGTGTGCGGGTTGTAGAGAGGGAGAGGGAAAGACGAAGGTCGCTGTCCAGCTCTCCGGAGCCGCGTGCTAGAATGCCCCGCGAGCCTCCTGTTATTCGGGCACCCCCAATACACCAGGAGATCATCACGCATCACAGACATATAGATCATGGTATGTATGTTTGAAACTCCCTAACGAACAGACTCTAAAACTCTTTAGGTTACCAACCAGTAGCGGTCCCAACACCGCCTCCGCGCCTTCGGTCTCCACGCTCTCGCGGAGATATCAGAGAGACCGAGATAGACATAGTCACCGGCCCCGGTGACACGGATGTTGAGATCCACCGATCGTAAATCCCCCCATAGTCACTCTCTAAACCCAAGCTTACTCTCCATAGCCGACAAGGAAGGTTCCGCGACGGCCGCCCCCAGTTCGTAGACGACGACAAGATCTACGAGCGAGACCGCGAGCGAGATCGCCTCAAGGCCCGCACCGATATTCGCCGTTCTGTGTCCTCGGCGAGAGATGCGAGGGATCCGAGAGATCGCCGCGTACGCCCGTATGATCCTGAAGCAGAGTATTATGCGAGGAAGACGGACGAGCGTGCGTATATCGGAGAGGCGTACAATGGTGCCACTAAGAAATGGGCGATCATTGACGTGCCGCCCGGGACGGAGAGGGTGAGGATGGATGGCGTCGGTGGTGGAAGCCAGGAGGTCACATGGCAGAAGTATAATGGGGTGAGGAGGAGCAAGTTTATCCCGGAGAGGGATAGTATGGGGAGTTATGATCGAGAGAGGGAGAGGGAGAGAGATATGCAGATGGAAATGGGGCGGGGAATGAGACGAGAGAGGGAGATAGACGGTGAAAGAGATACGCTGGAAATTTCCATTGATAGAAAGAGAGTTTCCCGGCCAGAACCAGAACCAAGAAATAAGTTTGGGGGTCTGTGGACGGAGATTACGAAAGACTTGGTGGTGAGGGAGGCGATTGAGGAGATGGGATACGATTACGAGGAGACGGAGTTCTTCTTCTACGTGTTCCGGTATCTGAAATATGTAAGTTCCCTGCCCCCGATGTTTACTTGTTGGTCTGAATAGTCATGCTAATCGACATAGGATGATGTCGTTGAACTCGTGGACCTCTCGGACGATATCGTCCAAGCCAGGAGGGACAGGATCCGCGAGATTGCGTGGGAGCGCGAGCACCCCAGACCCAGAGAGAGGGAGAGGGATATGCTGACGATTGAGGCTTCGAGGTCGCGTGCTGAGCCTATGTATGATGACGAGAGGATCATTGACGGGGAGGTCGTCTTTGATACGCCGGGACGATCGACAAGGGTATACTACTGAGCTTGTTGTTGAAGGCTCTATGAGGGATGGACGGTTTGGTTTGCGTGGATATGATTTATGACTAGGCATATTATGGGCCAAAGAATGACGGTTTATGCGGCATTGCAACGGGCTCACTGGCGGCATGTTGGGCTATGATTTCTTTTACCATACTTTTATGGAGATTGAAGGTTTATGCGAATCATATAGAGAAATCTAGCGATATAACTATAAATGACATACTAAGAAATATTACTCCTAAAGAACGATCTTGTCTGCTAAACTACATTTCCTCGGCCGTCGAGTATCACGGCTACTCCCTTTCCCCTTATATCGGTGGACATAAATACACCCATGATATGTCCCTCATTTGACTTAAATCTCGTCCAACTGCTACCTCACCATAGAGTTAATCCATTGATTGGCCTCTATCGTCTTCCTTTCACTGCCAAAAACGTAGGATAGTGACGGGCAGGGATATGCAATCCCGAAGAGAACCTCGTCTAACTTGCCCTCCTCCTCCTTCTCCAGCTTTGCTATGAGGCCTGGGAATATGACTCGAGTATGGAAGCGTGTGTGCATCTCGATATGTTCTTCGTCGGACCAGAATGGGTGTCTGATCATAGCATCTTTTGGTAAGAAGAGGGTTGAAAACGTCTTGACATAACTCGGAGTCCGTAGCTTGTCTCGTAATAATCGAGCTTTCTGTTCTACCTCGTTGATACCTATATTATTGTCTTAGATTGAGAACATGAATATGGATGTGCAACTTACCGCAATTGCATATACTACCTGCTGAACTAAAAGCAATTTGTTCACTTCGATAAATGCTACGCAACAAGTCTTGAGAGATGATCTCGGGGTAGAGGTCAAAGTCTGGATGATTTGCGAGGGATATTTGATTGAGGACAGTAGCGAACATAAGGCGAGCTATTCCCTCGCTGCGGATCACTTGGCTCACTGAATTGATATACGTTAGCTTCGCTGTAACCTGTAAATATCTCACATAGGAGGGTATTACCTCCTGCGATTATGTCCTCTGGCCCATCAAAAATTACACTTCCCTCTACAGAACGATCTCGTAGTGCCATATTCCGCACTTGCTTGAGATAATACCAGACTCGCCGCACAGGGAGCTGGCTAAATATGCGCTGGATATTCTCGCGGATATCATTCCGCAAACGTTCATTAAGCCCCGTAGACCAAACGTCGAATTTAATTCTCATATTCAACATATTCCGGGCCTGCTCTAAGTCCTTCACTACTGTCGCATAGGACCCACCTACATTTAGTTAGTAAAGACTTTTAAATTTATTGTCTAGATTACTCACCAAGTCGCATATAGAGTTGCATATGCTCGGTTCTTTCCTCCGGGGGGTTGCTAAGTTCCATCATCCGAGCGACTTGTTCGTCTCTCTCTTCATTAGTAGCCGTGTTATCTATTGTGTGATAGACGGCGATGACATTAGAACCCATCTGCTGGACGACATGCTCTAGTTTTCGGAGAAAAATCAACCTGCGGTCGTCTGGCTTGCTGCTCACAGTTTTAAAGCCGGATTCTGCACGAGGAACAGCGCTTAGATAGGATTCCACTATCTTCCGAGCTCTGGTGGGAGACCCAAAGACTATTGTAGATATGCCGTAGGACTCCTCCAGCATAATAGCATTGATCTTGTTAACGTGCTCTTCAGCAATTGGAAAGAATCGAAAACAGAATTGGTGATTTGCTCGATGGGTCCCATCCTCACCATCGAGCAACACTAGCCTGCCATCCATGAACTTCGTGTATGAATTACGAGCCTTTGATATCGGTAGGTCCGCCAATATAGAGTTTGCTTCATTCGGGTTGTTATGCAAGCTGGCACAATTCCGATACATGGTCTGTCTAAACTCTCTTATCTCTTGTAAGTTGTCTTCCGTAGGATCAGGCAACAGAAAGCTTCGTAGCACAATCATTAACCTCGGAGAGATGGGCGCAAAGACGTGATACTCGGTGTAGGATGTCGCAGTAAATTTACCGGTGCTAGGATCTCGTTGACCACTTACTGGCCCTTCGTGGATTCCATAGCCATTCTCGGTCAATAAAAACTCATCTCCTTTTTCTGATGGCGTGCACAAAGCCATATACATACTTTGTGTATGGTGAACAAACCATTCCGCGTCGGCAGGATAGGCGCGCTTCCTAATTTCCTTCATCCACTCACCCTCTAGATCCATTTTCAGCTCTAACATAGCTTTGATGTTGTCGAACCACACATCAATTGGCTTCTTGAAACCTTTCTCGCGCATGTATTCTAGCAGCCCCTCTCGGTCATCAGCGGAATATTCCTCTGAAGTCTCGTGATAGAAACGCTTGTGCATGTTCGAGGACCTATATTTCATAATAAATAGAAATTTGCGCAACGTATCACGCTCTGGACGGGTTATCCAGACATCTTTTTCCCCAGCCTCAAACGTCTTCCGGATGGTGGCGACAACCATGCCTGCACGAGATTCGAGTTTGGACAATTGATCTTCGAGATAATGCTGATTCTCGGCTCTTGCGAAGTCTCGGTACATGTCGACCTTTCCAAGTGTGCGGGCGACCGATGCATCGACGACCTTTGCCGTAGGGCCCGAGAAATCGATTGTATGGAGCATATTGTCGATACGTTGGTTCCTGCCATTCCTTGGTGACCTATTATAGGAAAAGTTATTCAGAATAAATCGAGGAATGAAATGCTGATACTGAGACGGCTCCGCAGAGCGTTGTATGCGAGCTGTTGGTGTCGAGGCCATTTTATGGCTTGCAGTTCAGTTGACTGAAATAATTATCACAATTTAGACTCCTGGTTTGCGTTGAGGGGAAAGGCGAATTCTGCGCTCTGCGAGTAATTAATCTAGGTATGACTATAAGTAAGTAAACAGGACTATCTTTCAAAGTACGAGCAACGAGTTTAAAGCAAGAGTATATATGTCTTCCCTATGACAAGGCTGGCGCTTAAGTTTCAATGTCTCCCACGAAACATTGCATGGCGCGTAGCTATTGGTGTGGACGCCATAATATCTAAGTGGCTGCGTATCCATCTATATATATCACGTCTGTCCTTATGTAGTTGGAAGCTGACTGTGTAGATAAAATTGATAGGTAATCTGAGTTCAAGCGTTTCAAGGGCTGTGTAGGCATCGATTTCTCCTATATTTTTGCACAGGTCGTGTTCTGAACCCCTCCCACTAGAAATCACATTCGCATCTCGCCCTCACGCCTGGTTCGCGGAGAGTCTCTCCTTTTATAAATCAATAGAGTGCCTCCACTACAGCTATATGCCATCGTACTCTTGCTATCCCTTATAATAGCACTGTGACGCCTACATGTCCAGCTGTGAAATCCGTTTCATCCGGCTAAAACGTCGATGGTCAGTACCATCAAAGCCGTAGAAACCGGCACCCGTTAGCTCCGGACAGCCCTGAATGCCCTGCACTAAAAGCGGCCGGACGTACCCTAGTCTAGCCTAGACCCGACGCGTTCGGACAAAGCTCCAAGCAAGCTGCCAGTCGCGTCCCAGGATGTGACGTCAGCGACGGTACCCCTACGCTATTTAGCGATCGTCGCGGTCGAGAACGGGCAAAAAAAAACAGGGAAAGCACGGATATGAATAAGTAGCTTTAAACTATGGATGTTGAGTATACATTAGTATAGGATGCGCCAAGTGCCAGAAAACTCTGTCGCACTGTGATTTCTTTACATCAAATTGTTTCCAGAGTATCGCAAAATTCTGTAACCTGTATCAGCACCCTGGACATTACGAAGCTCGTTGTTTTGGATAGCCGCGCGCGTTAACAATTTTTTTGTGTAACAACTGCACGGGTTGTGTTTTGAGAGATCAACATAGAAACGCCACCACCCGCCATACTTAAGTGAGGGGTAAAAACCGGGAATCGAAGAGTTGCGACAATCAAAGAAAGGGAAAGAGAATATACCAAACCACTCGACAGAATACACAAACACAGTCAAAATGGCCATCCTCAATGAACCCATGACTTATCTCGCCTTCGGCGTCGTCCGCTTCCTCCAGTTCATCCTGGCGCTTACGGTCTGCGGCCTCTATGGAGTCGACGTGACATCCGCGCGAAAGGCGCATGAAGGCACTGATGGCCGATGGGTAAGTTCCCTCACTTCCTCCGCAGTTCGACTGCAAAGCGATGGATTCTGACGTTGGTCGCATAGGCATACGCCATCGTTGTTGGCACCTTCTCAGCCATCACAGCACTGGTCTACTTGATTCCCGTTACGATGAAGAAAATGTCGATATTTTTCGTCTGGGACATATTGCTGCTCTTCTTCTGGATTGTCCTGTTCGGCATCTTTGGCAAGGTGAGCCACCCTCTGAGTGTTTCCGGGGATACGCGGGACTGGGCTAACATAATCGATAGCTGTTCATCAAGGAAGACGCAGAGGGCGACAAGGATATTCAGCGCATGAAGAACGCTGTCTGGGTTGATCTGATCAACATGCTCCTCTGGCTGGGCTCATCGATCGCTGTGGGAATCTACTGGTTCAAGCACAGGCACAACAGGTCGCAGTTCACCGGAAGGGCAACGATCTAATCGCGCGGCCTACTTTGACAAAGGTTGACCGCAGGGCGGTAGTAATGGGTATCGACTGCATATGAGGAAACACTGTGTGCGAGGGCAGGATAATGGTGAAGGTTTTAATACACGCATGGATTTGCACTTGTTTTAATGGCTGAGGCCTTTCGACAATTCGATTTTAGCGGATGGGGTGAGAAGCAAAGGATACCACTTTATATTATTATAGTTCACACGATTAATTATTACTTGCCACTTGTTGGTAGTTGCGAAATTAAGAAAACATATTTTTATAAGTATTGATATTCTCTGAAAATGACAAAATATGGTTGTATAAGTAGTGATATGATGAGAGAAAGAAATCTATAGGTAATGATGTTATGACAAAATGAAACCTATAAGTAATGATATGATGACAGAAAGAAACACGCTCACTTACCTTTTGATACTTACCTGCGTCAGCACCCTTGAGCACCATGCATTAAGCTTACCTTTCGCTTACTGGATCGAGCATGATGACCCATTCCCCAGCTGCTGACTGCGCTCCTGCGCTCAATTCGCCTGGTCACCCAACCCAATCTTCCTGAGCAAGTCCCCGATCTTCAAGACCTCCGGAGACTTCTTCTCCTCCTTATCAGCAGCATCGTGCAAGAAAGCACTCCACTCCGCCTCCCCTCTCTGCTCACAAGCCATAACGATGCCCGTGCATACCTCCGCCCACATCTTGACATCCAAGCTATCCGTCGTGCTGCAGAACTGCCTGAACTCTATCGTCTTCTTGCCCTCCGCATGCACAATGTTGACGAAGTTATAGGCCATGTTCCGGACGAAGACGTCGTCGTTCTCGTACTTTTCGAATTCGTCCGTCCAGTGGATCAGAAAGACCAGTTGGCGCGCTGTGCTCGCCGCGTAGATCTCGCGGATGCCCTGCCTCAGGTCCTTCGCATAGCGCGAGATATTGGCTTTCTTCCGCATCGATGACGCGTAGCCGTTCAAATGGCGCTCCTCTGAATGCATGCTGCCAAGCTGGCGTTCAAAGACCCAGAGGAAGGCGGCAATGTTCTTGAGGACGGGCAAGCTGAAGCCCGCCGTGCCCCGGCCGACATGAACGTGGTAGCCACAAGTATCTGTGGGGAATAAGCGGTGCCTGGATACCAGAGCATCGATGGCTAACCTGATGGAGCGGTAGCCGGCTCTGTCGGCGCTGAGGACGGGAGAGACCACCTCGAGGGGAATAAAGCGGTTTCCGTACACTTCTGCCATATCGTCAGTTTCCACGAGCGATTCGTCTATTACCGCGTCCCACTGGGATGGGAGGATTCGGGGGGCCCCCCCGGGTATCACTGGCATTTTTGCTGCCGGCAGGCCGGCGAACTGGAGAGTGCGGCGCACGCGGTCGAAGACAACAGTGTCGATTATGACGCCGTGTGCGTCGCGAAAGTCGTTGGTCTGGGGGGGTGTTCTATCTATGGCGCGCCTTTCGTTTGGCTCGGGATCTGCTTCACCGGTGAAGATGAAAGGGACTAGATACTCCACCTCTATCCCAAATGTAAATCCGGCAGACATCGTGGGCAAGAAGGTCAACTTACTTGCTGGAATCTGACTGTCGTTTCCTTTTGGTGATTTGATGGAGAGTATTGTGATGTTGAGATGCGGTGAGGAGATGAACTGAAGAAATGAACTGAAGAAATGAACTGAAGAAATGAACTGAAGAAATGAACTGAAGAAATGAACTGAAGAAATGAACTGAAGAAATGAACTGAAGAAATGAACTGAAGAAATGAACTGAAGAAATGAACTGAAGAAATGAACTGAAGAAATGAACTGAAGAAATGAACTGAAGAAATGAACTGAAGAAATGAACTGAAGAAATGAACTGAAGAAATGAACTGAAGAAATGAACTGAAGAGACGAACTGATTGAGCCATGATCTTGGTCGACGGCGGCATACTTATACCTCGATGGCTATTGTATGCGTCTGTTCTGCACAAAGGGGTTTATTCCAGGAATCTTAAACATTGTCTCCAGAGGTTGGATCTATGCAACGAAAGTTCTTTGTAGGAAGACGTTGACCTCTTGATCAGACAAACGTATTGTATGAGACTGAACAGGTCTGTGAAAGATCGGGTTTCAGGATTCATTATTGTTCGTCGAAATGAGTGTTGACAGAAGTTCTTGGTCTGGATATTCTGGTTTTCTTATGAAGACAATGGAGTTGCTTTGAAGTGAGGGTGTTTCGAAGAGAAAGAAGGTTTCATATTCTCCGCGCAGTTCCCTTGATGTTCATGAAAGCCTCATATCGTAGAGACAAAGGCCCCTTTGTTGTTGCCCAAGGCATACGCTCTGGGCGGCCTTGTTCCCCAGAATTGGGTGGAAACCCCTTAGATTTTAGGGGAAACCCAGACCTGCCTCTACACCCTCATAACCCAACTTAAGTCGTCTTCATATCAAGCGGCACAGTGGCGCAGTGGGAGTACCACTGTCAGGACAATCTGGCCAGGGCTTGGAATGAATAAAGAGGTTACCAATTCGACTCCCAGCAATCAACGACAAAAAAATATATAAATAATCAACATAACACCAAAAAGTAAAATCAAGTGATTTTCTCCTCATCAAATCTCATAAACGCTGAGATTTGATAAGTCTTTTGCAGTTTTTCACAAACAGCCCCCTTTTATTTTTATAGTTTGGCATCTATAAGCTGAAATTCAGGGAGATATTACATGTATGACTGCGAGCAACAACTTAAATGGATTAGTTGGACAAATCATCTAAGAGGGCATATTTCTTACATTTAATTTGGTGGCGTATACGCCCCTTTTTTTCAATAGAGAAAGGAGTCGATGCGAAAACAATCTATTGCTACAAGTCAATTTCATATACATACAGAAATATATTTTCTTACCTCTGAGATACTATCCAAACATCTGTATACCATCTAGCAACATGGGGAGATCCAGGGGTATCCTCCACAATCCCTCAATGCATCCTCTCCCAACAATCGGGGCAAAAGTCATTGATCACCTCTTCAGATGAAGTTCGGTGGCAGTGTCGCGTGCCACGGTAGCGGCAGTGACGTGATCTGAGGTAGATGATGTGTTGGCAGAAGGAGTACCACCGGGAGCGAGTCTCGCACATGGCAATGACTTAGTGGCGCGCAAAAATTGTCGAGATGCTGTTGATGCTGTTTCGTTCTGATGGATTTGGAAGGGGCTTGCATGCGAGTTCTCGAGTGATCTGGACCAGAAGCTTTGAACGTGGCTCATCCTATCTTATTATACTTGCTATCCGCAGAAGCAGACTGTTCACCACCGATGCTCGATGAAGAAATGGAAACTCTCCATCAGATAACATGTCTGTGTAGTTACAGCTTCTCTTTATCAGGTGTGAAGGCAACAGTGAACTCTTCCAGCTGATTCGGATTCCCCAGCTTTGTTTCTATTCGCTGAATAGAGCTCCAAAGAACATGAATTTGTCTCTGCTTCCCAAGAACAAAGCGACTGATCCGGCCAATATATTCCAGATGTCTCTCTATCCGCTTCTAAGACTCGACCCTTTGTCTATACGCATGCAGCGTCCACCGAGAAATCCTTTAAAGCCTCGAGCGACGGCAGTCTTAGATCACTCCTCGAGTTTTCCCACAATTCTCCTCAGACAATACCTCGAATATCAAATCCTTCAACCCGAATCCTGACTTACAACACATACTCACGAACAACTCACCCTCCACCACAGCCATGGACATCGGCCAAATAGGAGAGCGGGTAAAGTTCTACTACCCCGCCTGCCACGCCTGCTTGTCCCCCTCCTGCAGACATCCCCACCGCCTCTTCGCCTACGAAGGGTACCTCAAACACCTGGATATAACCGCTGAGCCCCCATCTCCAGGTCAAGAGGCGGATATAATGCTGTCCTTTATTAATATTGCCAATGCTGAGCTTGGGCCGCCTGTGTACAACCCTGAGATATGTACCGTGTGCTTCAACCGGGGGTGTATAAGCCCGCATCGCATATGTACGAGGGAGGGGTATGCGCAGTATTCGAGGGAGATAATGAGGATGGAGGGTGATGAGGAGGTAGTCCGCCAAGCGGATTACGAGTTTGGGATTGGTGCTGGGTTAGGGAGCTTCGCTGATATGGATGCTGCTCTCGGGGGCCGTACTGTGTGCGATGGTGATGATGGATCTACTGGCGAAGGAGCTCAGGGAGATGAGTACTATATAGAAGCTGATGGGGTCTTGGACTGGGAAGTGCAGAATGAGATGATCTTCCTCACAAAGAAATGGAACAAAGGAATTTTGAGAGGAAGCCCTCGAGAACTCCACGACTTGAGAGAGCGCATCAAAGCTGCATGGAAACGGAAGGTTGGCGATGATATAGATATATATGGGATGATGCCTTGGGATGGTGTCGACTGGGACCAGGTGCGCAAGCAGTGTTTCCCCCCCGGAGCGACACCTTTTCAACCAGAGTCAAGCTCAGGACCAAGACCTAATATCGACTCGGACCAGCTGCGAAAGCTAGCAGCACGACCGGAGGATGATTTTGACTGGGACAAGCTGCGAGACCCAAAATCATCGTCGGATCCAGAAGCAGAGTCCTACCCCCCCGGAGAGACACCCCTACTACCAGTGTCCAGTTCAGGACCAAGCCATAACCATAACCTCTCACAAAACCCACCGCGAGGGAACTCGAACCCCCTCCTCACTCTAGAGCAAATCGAGATGGCACCCTGCCCACTGACAACCTACCCAGGCGGCGAAGAATCCAAAAAAGCTTGCCAGCACTTCTCGGAGCTATGGCACATAGAAAAAGCTGATTGTTGCTCCCCCGAAGATTTCAGAGGGCTAAAAGCACTTATGGAAACCACCTGGGAGTTGTTCGTTGGCCCCAAGGGAACGGATGATAGTATGCCCTGGCACACCAACTTCGTCTCCCCTCACCCAACCACCTCAAGTTCTCAACCCCTCAAAGATCCCTCTCCTGACTCTTCCTCCTCGCCCAGCGACAGAAGATATGAATCCCAAAAACTCGCCTTCACAGAGGAATGGGAGATCATGGCCCACGACAAAGACGCAACGAAGCGCTACGCCCTCGCGCGCCTCATCCAAGCCGCTTTCGCGACTGTAGTCGGGCCCCGCAGCGAGGAGGAGGATATGCCATGGACCACAGACCTGCGCCGCTCTAAGCATGCGCCGCGCGACTCTGCTGGGCGGGAACAGTCGCAGTCCGAGTCGCAGTCGCAGAGCAAGCTGGATAGCTCTCCCCACCCTGGCACGAACTTGGAGACGGACTACACGCTGTTGCGCGCGGAATACGCGGTAATCTTTTTGAACCGCGTTAATGGGGAGGAGAGGGAGGAGGTGGAGAGAGTGGCGGGTGTGTTTCGCGAGGCGTGGGTGAGGGAGGTAGGGGTGCGGGCGCATGATGTTAGGATGCCTTGGGATGAAGTGTTAGCGCAGCAGAGAGATGGAGTGGTTGAGGAGGGGGTGGAGAGGGAGGTTGTGAGTGGTGAGGGTGTTGAGTCGAGGGCAAGGGGGAGGGATAGGGAGGGAGAGGTAGGAAGAGAGAGGGGAAGAAGGTTGAAGGCCGGACGAGGACGAGGAAGGGGAGGAGTGCGGGGTGTGAGTTCCAGTAGCTGTGCGTTTGTGTTCTCGGGATATCCGCGCGGGGTTTTTGTGTTTGGCGTTTGCTTTGTTGGACACAAGTATGTAGTTTGCTTTTTGGACACGAGGGGTACTGCGTTTGTGTTCGGCAGGTTGCAGGAGGGTGATTTGTCGTTTCCGTTTCGGAGGATTTCTTCTGTTTGCGCGACGGGGTAATGCATGCTACATTATACAAAATCCTTAAATAACAATCGCAGGTATTTTCTACAGTGATACGGTACTCCATGTACGAACCCGTTCTCCGTTCTAAGCCAACTATCACATTTCCTCAACCCACCCGTTCCTGAACCACAGCCTCGCCATCGTCATCACCACCACCCCAGCCTCGCGCTAAACCCCACCCCTGTCCATCAAAAATCCCCGAGTCCGCGGCATCTCTAACCTCACCTCACCTCACGCATCTCTTATAAACCAGCTCTCAAAAAGTCCCCCCGGGCACCTCGGTCCCGGCGCATCTCGTACCCCATCACCCGACGGCCTCAATCGACAATGCAAGCTCCCACTGCCTCCTTCCTG
Organism: Pseudogymnoascus sp. VKM F-4518 (FW-2643); assembly: GCA_000750925.1. NCBI lineage: Eukaryota > Fungi > Ascomycota > Leotiomycetes > Thelebolales > Thelebolaceae > Pseudogymnoascus > Pseudogymnoascus sp. VKM F-4518 (FW-2643). The sequence continues at coordinate 312 of JPKC01001874.1, read as the reverse complement.
CGCTGGACAGCCCGAACTACCCCAACATGCCGCATCTGCGCCCGCGCCGCGGCGCCGAAACGGATACAGCGCCTGAGCACCAGCGGTCCGCTGCGCGCACAATCGAAACCGAATGTTTCGAAGAAGGAGAGGGCTGTGAAGCCTTTGCCTTATAGGTGCGTCTCCCCTTCCCCTTCTCTCCATCTTGCCCTTCACCAGCTCCCATCACCACCCCCCCGCGTCACCCATCTCCAAACCAGCCAGCTAACCCCCTTCACAGCCCTTCCCGAAAACCCCCGCGCAACCCCAAACCCGCCGACAACTCCCCGCCTC